>JACWST010000197.1:0-13072 GCA_014850475.1 Cryphonectria naterciae
AAAAAACAAAAAGAAGAAAAAAAAAAAAAGAAAGAGAGAGAAAAAAGAAGCGCGGGTGGAAATTTATGGAAAAAAAATGTCTAGTCTCTCTCCCCACAAATAAAAAAAAAAAAAAAAAAAAAGGAAGAAAAGAAGAAGAAAAAACAACAATGCAATCGTACCTCAAACAGGACCAACCACGCCGTTCTCTCCCAAACGACGACAGCACCTGAAAACAAACACGCGCACACACAAGCCCAGCAGCGGCTCCCCGTATCAACCGACCAAGACTCAGCATTCTTCTCTCATGCCTTGTCCTAGGCCTCCCTGCCCCGGCACCTTCGGGGTAAGCGGCGGTACGACCTCGCCAGCGATGAGGCTCTGCAGCTCCCACGGGCTCAGCGTGCTCCTCCGCCGCGAGGCGACCTTCTCCGCCCGGCTGCGTGCCTCCCTCTTGCGCGGCTTGCTGCCGCCGCCGTCGTCTTTGGCGGGGCTCGCCCTAGCCCCGGCCGCGCTTCGTGGTGTTGGCGCTGCGGGCCTGTCCGCCGCCGCCTCCTTCTTGTCCCTCCTCTTCCTCTGTGGCGATGCCGAGGTCTTCTTGGCTCTTTCGCTGTGGTGGGTGGTCCTGCCGCCGCCATCGCCGCCGTCGTCATCGTAATCTGCCTCCTCCTCCTCCTCCTCCTCCTCCTCCTCGGCGGGACGTGAGCCGGCAGAGGCTTTCCCCGCCAGACCGGTCTCGTCCAAAGAAAAAGCCGACCCGCTTCCGCTGCTGCAGTCTCGATCGCGCTTGCTCGGGTCTCCTCCTCCTTCTCTGGCCTGGCGGGTGCTGTTGCTGCCGCTGCCGCCGCCGCCGCTAGCTACTGTCGACGTCGAGTCACCTGCAGCAGCAGCCGCAGCAGCCGCCATCGTGACAGCCGTGCTGTTGTTGTTCTTCCTCAGCCTTGCGGCCTTGAGCTTGGCGCGGACCCTGGCGGCGTTGGCCTCCCTCTCGGAGGCGGCGAGCTTCGCGGCGATGCCCGCCACGGTGACGGGTGATTGTTGTGGCTGTGGGAGGAGGAGGGCCGCGTTGCGGGGTAAGGGGAGGCGAGAGCTGGACTTGGTGGGTGATGAGCGAATGGGAGACTCATGTTGGCGTTTTGTAGGGGACGGGACCGTTTTCTCCGGGGGCAGGCTGGTGGTGGTGGTGGTGGTGGTGATCTGTGGAGGTGGCTTCTCAGTCGGAGAGGTCTTCTTCCCGGCTTGCGCTGCGGGTATGGCCTGGACGGCGGGAGATGCCCTGGTGGCCCGGATTGGTCTGGGCGGAGGCGGCATATCGGTGGTTGCTGCTGCTGCTGGGCGGGATCTGGAGGGTTCTACTTTTGAAGAAGGGGCAGCTCCTCGGGCGGACGAGGACATCGTCGCGGCGGTGGCGCGTGTTGTTCGTTGCCTTGTGACCGGCCGCCTTGCTGGCGTCTCCTTCTTCTCCTTCACCACCTGACGTGCTGCTCTGGCTGCTGTCCTGGTAGTAGTGGTGGTAGGTACTGGTGTTGCCTTCCCCTTAGACGACGCTTCGGACTGCACCGATCTCGCAGTCGTCCTGCTCGAGGCTTTCGAGACGGTCGTCGACTCTGGCGATGGTTCCAAGAGGAGAATGCTATCGAGGGAAGTAGAGCTGGAGCGTGCGAAAGCGTCCGAATTCGATCGTGAGACTGGGTTCTCATTCTCGGCATCGTCCAGTGAGACCTTCAATCTCTTTTGTGGTGACTGGCCCGGCAGGGTGCGATGCGGTGGCGGAGTCGGTGCCTCGGCCTCATCATCCGGAGGGTTGTTGTCCTCCATGAAGGTACCTGATCGTTTCCTTGACTTCTCCATGAACATGCTGCCTGCCGGTTTGCGGTTTCCTGCCACGTATGTCTCTTCGAGGGGAGTGATCTTTGGCGGTGGTGGCAGCAGGGTGGTCGAGGCTGTACTCTCGACCGCATCGTCTGCCGTGGACTCTGCGAGGATCTCGACGTTCGGCTCCGGTGCTTGTAGTTGGTCCATATCAACGTCCTGGATATCGTCCTGGAATATACTAGACTCCGAATCGCTATCCTCGAGGTCGTCGTCTTGCGCATCGTCGTCGTACTCTTCTGGTGCCGTCTCTCCATATCCTTCAGCAGGGACGAGATGTAATGACCCCACCGGGCTCGGTTGTTGCGGCCCCTCTTCCTTCTCCTCCTCCTCCTCCTCCTCCTCCTCCTCTTCTTCTTGTTCTTCTTCCTCTTCCTCCAACAGCGTGGGCAGCTTGAAAGCCTCGGTCTGCGCCGTCTCCTGCACATTGCGCAACCGTATGGGATTCAGCCGCAGCCCCATCTTTAAGTCCTCCATATCGACGGGGCGACCGTCTGCGGCCATCCTCCGGCGCCAGCTATCGATGAGGTGTACTGCCTCGCGCCACCTGGTCTCCATCTTCTCCCAGCCGTCGCGCAGGCGAAAGATCTCTTCTTCGCGAACGACAACCTCTTCCAGGGGCACAAAGGAGGGGTTCGTAAGCATGGTGCGCAGGTGACCCAGAACGCTGTCCATGTCCGTCGCAAGGTCCTCGGCGTTCCCAGGGAGCGCGACGGCATGACCGTCCCCCTTTGTGGTGGCCGCACTACCACCACCACCACCACCGTCGCCGTCGCCGTTCTTGTCCCACCCGCTCATGTGCTTCAAGCTGGCGTTCGTCCTGTGGAGGAGGGCGAGCAGCGTCTCGTTCTCCTCGCTCAGGCCCTTGGCCAGCTGGGCAAGAAAAGAATTGGTCTCTTGTCGCAGGTCATAGCCCTCGTCCATCGTCGACGTCGTCGCGAGCGCGGCGTCGTCCCCTCCAAAGTCCCCAGTGACCTGGATGGTCGTGATGCCGGCGCTCTTCCTCTCGCCCCTCGCCCTCCCGGCGTCCGTGACGGCCCTCTTCAGGCTCTCGATGTGGCGGTCCCGCTTGCGCACCTCGTTGGCACAGGCGGCGCGTGTCTCGGCGACGAGCTTCTTGGTGCGGGCGGCCTCGTCCTTGAGCTTCTGGATGGAGGCCTCGGCGGCCTTCAGCTGTGCCTTCAGCGAGGCTTCTTCTGCCTCGGCGATGTTCACCTTGCGCTGGGCCTCGGTGTAGCGCTCGTGCAGCCGGGTGATGTTATCAGACTGGCGGAGGGAGTCTGCGCGCAAGGTGCGTAGGGCGGTGGAGAGGGACTCGCGGTGCTCGGCGTCGCGCTTTGAAAGGAAAAAAAAGAAAAAGAAAAAAGAGAGAAAAAGTCAGCCAGGCAGTCCAACTTGAAGGGTAGGAACAGGAGAGAGACCAAAAAAAGAGACATACATCGCGCCTCAGGATCAGGTCGTTGACGACAGACATGATGCGTGCCATGGTGTCGGGCAGCTGGTAGTCATGGTCGCCCGGGTGGGCGAAGTCGATGCTCCGGCCATCGCGCAGCAGACCTCGAGAGAGCAGCTGGTTGTTGATGTACAGCGAGGCTGTGCGCAGGTTTTCAAAGTCTGTCATTGCGATGGGCTCGTCGTCGGTGGTCTGGCGGTCATTACGCCCGTCCTTTTACAACGCAACAAGATGGTGTAGGCGTCGGGGGTTGCGTCGTGTGCTGAGGTCAAGTGAAGAAGGATGGTGAGACAGATGAATTGATTGCTAGAGAGGGGAACCGGCCCTTGCTTGGTTGGTTCTGGTGGTCGCTGTAGTGTTTGGAGGATTGGATTGGACTGGACCTGCGAGAGAGCATCGCGTGTATGGAGAGGGCCCGCCCCGTTACCACGGCAACCACTCTACTACCCACTGTAGACAAGGTACAGATATAGTACTGCTATATATTAGTAAGGATGCGATTCGCTTTTCCTCTTTCCTTGCGGCTAGGGCTAATTCATGAATCTGCAGAAAATACAGAACCGAGGCATGTACAGATGCTCTTGGAATAATGATGACTTCTCCTCCTTCATCTTCTTCCTCCTCTTCCCCTGTCTCCTTCTTTTTGTATATTCTCCATTCTATCAATATGAAGAGAAGAATTGGTCCGTGTTTCCGAGCAGACTTCAAGACCTGTCAGAGGAGGACACGACAAGCACTCGCAGTGCATCTCTGATACAGTACAATATCCCACCTGGCAGTTGGCAGCTGGCGCCTCTCCCGCCTGTTGTGAGAAGAAGAATACTAACAATATCCAACATACATTCCTCGAGACGCCTCCCCCAAGACAACCACAACAGGGACAACACCAGAAAGCAAGTCGGAGGATGGTGCAAGTGTTTCAGGGGTGACGTACCACGCAATTACCCCACTCAACATCTCCAGTATTTTCAGTTTGTCGTAAGTGCAGTGCAAGTGCGCAAGTGCATTGCGGGGGAAGGCGGGGAGGGGGGCCAACTAGGGATGTTCCTTCCATCATGCTACTTGCTACTTTGGAAGCACATGCTTCTTTCCTTACTCTCTCTCCTTCCTCCTCCTCCTCCTCCTCCTCCTCCTCCTCCTCCTCCTCCTTTGACGTAGTCTGCCCATCTTGTTGTCAAGCATTTGGTCGCTCAAGCAAAGACAAAAAATGATTTAAAACATCTCTGACCTCTTCTCTACGCCCCTCGCACAGCAAGTCGTGTGTTGCCCCGTCTCCCCTGCTGACTTTCCCTTATCGACTTTCCACCTACTGACGCATGCTTCTCAGACTCTCTCTCACACCTAGCAGCACTGCGCATTGGCTGTCATGATGCTCGAACAGTTATTCGTGGCCACCGACGTCCGCTTCGAACATCACCCTGATGGCTTCGGCATAGGAACTGGTCTTCCGCGCATATCCTCGCGATATGCCTCGGACGGTTCTGGTCCGCGCGGCAACTGGCTCCAGAGAAGCTACATCTCCGAGGTGCAGCGCCTCGTGTCCAAGGCCGGCGGCTGGGAGCTGGACGGTCCCCTCCGCACCCACGTCGTCTCGGACCAGACCATCATGACCCCGTGGTGTGGTCCAGCACTGCGCTCGCGTGAGATGGCTCTGGTCCGTGTCATAGGCGCCAACACGGCCAGTGACTTTTCGCCCACCGATGAGCGCCGCCTGGAGCACAACTTCTCGCCGACGAGGCCGGACCTCACCGACATCATGTCGCGCTGGACCGCCCATTTTGACTCCCGGGAACGCGCCACAGCGGCCTTCAGCGGCTGGACGCCCGTCGAGGTCGGTCTGTTGAAGGCCTCGGACTGGAAGGCCAAGTTCATCACCTCGACCAACCCGCCTCCTGCCCAGGACGACGACACCCCTCACCACCCTATGATCTACCTCAAGAACTTCACCTGCGACCTCGGGGCCGACTACACCCATGCGAGGCTATACGTCTCCGCCCTCGGCCTGTATGAAGTCTACATCAACGGCCGGCGTGTCGGTGATCAGCACATGACCCCCGGCTGGACGAGCTACCACCACCGCCTGCAGTACCAGACCTATGACCTGACCAACCTGGTCCGCTCGGGCAGCAATACCATCGCTGTCGAGGTCGCCGAGGGCTGGTACGCCGGCCGCCTCCTCTGGGTGCCGGGCCTGCGCAACCTGTACGGTGACACCCCCGCCTTCATCGCACAGCTCGAGGTCCACAGGGACGGCGGGTCCATCGAGCAGATCGTCTCGGATGACTCGTGGGTCTGCCGCACCTCGCCCCGGCAGGCTGCCTCCATCTACGACGGCGAGGTCTACGATGCGCGCGCGTACATGACCCCGCCGGGTGCGCGTGACCACCCCAGCAACTGGAGGAAGACGCGCGTGCTCGACTTTGACTTTGACGAGGTCCAGCTGGTGAGCACCGACGCCCCGCCCGTCAGCATCACCCAGCACGTCAGCCCCACCAGCGTCTTCAGGAGCCCCAGCGGCAAGACCCTCGTGGACTTTGGCCAGAATCTCGTCGGCAGGGTCAAGATCCGGGGCCTGCGGAGGCCCGAGGGCCACACCCTCACCATCAGGCACGCCGAGGTCCTCGAGCACGGCGAGCTCTGCACCAGGCCCCTCAGGGACGCCAAGGCCGTCGACACCTACATCTTCTCGGGCGCAGAGGAGGCAGACAGCATGTGCCACGTGCCCGCCTTCACCTTCCACGGCTTCCGCTACATCGAGCTCGAGGGCTGGTCCCTCGACGACGACGACGGGCCCCCCTCGGCGCAGAACATCACCGCCCTGGTCGTCGGCTCGCACATGCCGCGCACGGGCTACTTTAGCTGCTCCGACGCCTTGGTCAACAAGCTCCACCAGAACGTCACCTGGGGCATGCGCGGCAACTTCCTGTCCGTGCCGACCGACTGCCCCCAGCGCGACGAGCGCATGGGCTGGACCGGCGACATACAGGCGTTCGCGCCCACGGCGCTGTTCCTGTACGCCTCGGCCGGCTTCCTGTCCAACTGGCTCATCGATCTCTCGATCGACCAGGCGCAGGCAGGCGGGTGCGTTCCCGTCGTGATCCCCGACGTCCTGCACGGCAGGTCGGCGCCCAACGACGACCCGGTCGCGGTGTGGGACGACGCGGCCATCCTGGTGCCGTGGGCGGTGTATCGCTGGTCCGGCGACGCCGGGGTGCTGCACAGACAGCTGCCCAGCATGAAGGCGCACCTCCACGGGTCGGTCCGCCGCGGGGCCGACGGGCTGTGGGACGACTCGCTCTTCCAGTTCGGCGACTGGCTCGACCCCAACGCGCCGCCCGAGCAGGCCGACCTCGCCCGCACAGACGGCACGCTCGTTGCCGACGCCTACCTGGTGCACGTCACAGACGTGATGGCGCACGTGTCGGTGGCCCTGGGCCACGCGGCGGACGCGAGGAGCTACCAGGCCGAGTTTGACAGGCTCAAGGCGGCGTTCGCCGACAGGTACATCACCAAGCAAGGGCTGGTGGTGAGCGACTCGCAGACGGGCCTGTCTCTGGCCATCTCGTTCGGGCTCCTCGCCGACGCGGCGCAGCTCAGGGCGGCAGGGGACCGCCTGGCGCGGCTGGTGCGGCAGTCCGAGTTCAAGGTGTCGACAGGGTTCGCAGGCACGCCGCTGGTGCTGCACGCGCTGACGCGGACAGGCTATGTGGACCTGGCGTACGAGATGCTCCTCTGCAAGGACTGCCCGTCGTGGCTGTACCCGGTGACGATGGGGGCGACGACGATCTGGGAGCGGTGGGACAGCATGCTCCCCGACGGGACGGTCAACCCGGGCTCCATGACGAGCTTCAACCACTACGCGCTGGGCAGCGTGGCAGACTGGCTGCACACGGTGGTCGGCGGCATCCGGCCGCTCGAGGCCGGGTGGAAGACGTTCATGGTCCGGCCGAGGCTCCCGGCGGATAACAAGCTGACGAGGTGCGAGGTGGGTTTCGACAGCCCGTACGGGAAAGTGGGCTGCAGCTGGTCTATCGAGGAGGAGAACGAGGAGGCCAAGGAGGGGGGGAGGGGGGCGGCGGCGGTGGTGAGTGGGGACAGGCTGTTCAAGATGAAGGTGCAGATACCGCCCAACTGCAGGGCGCTGGTGGTGCTGCCGGGCCAGGAGGAGGACCAGGGCGAGTGGAAGGGGTGTGGATCGTACGAGGTCGGATGTGAGCTGAAGTGAGACACTTACCAAAAAAAAAAAAAAAAAAAAAAAAAAAAAACAAAGAAGAATTTGGAATGATCTTATGATTGAATATGATGTATGGGGGTATGATTTATCTATCTATCTATTTAGTTATTGAGGCTGAAACGAAATACTGGGCTGATATTTACCAGTGAAACACACGACCTTGTATGGACAATGCATCGTCAAAGGGGCAGACTGCGTACAACTTGAAACCAAAACCAATACAAACAAATTAGCAAACAAACATACCATGACCATAAGAATCGAAGAAATGAACACAGAGGGAGGAATGGAAAATTACTTGAGAGAGAGAGAGAGAGATTGTGAATAATACAGCTGTGTACAGTTTATGTATTACATGTTCTCGGCTGGCGGCTCCTTTCTAACATCGGCCGGGTGCATCGTCTCTCGCCTTGGCTCCCTGTCTAGGCGAGAATAGAAGAGGCCAGGCTATATAGTACAGCGGATAGGTAGGTAGCCTTTGCAAACCTGGGAATCTCGAAAAGGGAACAGGGCAAGGAAACCCCCCCCCCTCTTTGCAAACTACTCTTGAGTGAAATGTTAAGTACAATAAAATAACATAATATAAACCCCCCCCCCCCCAAGAAACAAGCCCTGAAGGCCCTTACTCTTCCTGCCCCTACCTCCTCAATCTGGGCGGCGGCGGCGGCGGCGGCGGCGGTCTTCTTGATTTCTTTATTTAGCCTTGTTGAATCGCCCAAACCCGTTCGCTTCAGGGCTGGATACGATATGGTTCTGGCCCCAGCTCAATTTTGATCCTCAGCTCATCTCATTTTAACATCGAGGAGCCACAGCCCTTTTTTTTTCTTTTTTCTTTGTTTCTGGTTTCTTTGGAAATAAAATAAAAAAATTGACAGTCTCGTGTTCTGACGTGTCAATCGCAAAGATTATATAAAGGTCTTCACTTTGTCAGCCCTCGGGATCAGATCCGACGAAAAAGAAGCAGAAGAAAAAAAGAGGAAAGGGCTTTCACTGGCTGAAAGTGATTCTGCACTTCTTTCACTTGTTGTCTCGGCTCGTCCTTTTTTTTTTCTCTCTTTTCTTCTTCTTCCATCTTTATAGTGCTGGTTTGAGAGACGTCTGTTTTCTTTCTTTTTTTCTGTCTTGTCATTTGTTGACGAATCAGAATTCATCGTTGTCATTATTAATTTTCTTCTTTTTTTCTTTTTCTTCTTGAGACCAGTGGACATTGATTTCACCCCCCCCCCCCCTTTAGTGCTTATAAATTACTGGGCTCTCATAATTGTCCGGCGTCCCCAAAAACCACTAAAGTCACGCCAACCAAAGCAGGCCCTGGGCGATCCTGTCGGTCCCTCTGAAACCTTAAAATCATCCACCCCTAACACTTGCCTTACTCAGTCACCACTCACTCTCACTTGGACCTTCACTTGGTCCCCTCAGGCACCACCAACTTCAACAACGACAAACCCTTCCACAACCTACAATCACCAACCGCAACAACAATCAAACAGCAGCAGCAGGCGCAGCAGCAGCACCGGCAGAAGCAACGAGCGGAACCACACCCCCACAGCCATGGCCATGTCCAGCGAGGAGTGGGAGGAGATAGCGGCAGGCATCCCTTCCGAGGATGACGCCTTTCTTCAGAAATACCTTTCTGGCCGCGAGGCCCTCATCGCACAGGAGAAGAAGCAACGAGCTGGTCTGTTTTCCCCCATCCCGTCGTGGCCTCTTCTCTCTCTCTCTCTCTCTCTCTCTCTCTCTCTTTCTGACCAGACATGGCAGACCACTCCTTCAGGCAGAACCTCTCCCCCATCGCCCAGAGGGCCTGCCGCATAGTCGACCGCATCCGTGACGAGGAGCAGCGCACGATCTGGACCCCCGAGTACGAGGACGCCCTGGCCGTGCGCGAGGACTGCACCATGCACTCGGGCATGATGTTCACCCTGGCCAAGGACCTGATGGAGCGCACCAAGCTGTGGCGCATCGTGCGCCGCCTGCCCAAGGGCTCCATCCTGCACGCCCACCTCGACGCCATTGTCGACCTGGATTTTGTCTTCCGCACCCTGCTGGAGGAGCCGGGCATGCACATGAACGCACCCGCTGCAGGCCAGGGCGGCCTGTCCACCGCCGAGGCCCGCGCCGATGCCGTCGTCACCTTCCGTTTCTTCAGGGAGGAGCGCAACCGGGACATGTCCCTCTGGGATGCCCAGTCGTACCGGGCCGGCGAGTTTGTGCCGCTGGTCAGGGCCGCCGAGTCCTTTCCCGAGGGCGGGCGCGAGGGCTGGATCCGCTGGATGAAGACCAAGACGACCATCTCGGAGACGGACAGCCTCGAGCAGCACCACGGCGTCGACCACATATGGAAGAAGTTCAGCAAGTGTTTTCTGATCATGGGCACCGTCATCCACTACGAGCCCATCTTCCGCAAGTTCCTGCGCCGGCTGATGCGCCAGTACTACGACGACGGCGTGTACTGGGGCGAGCTGCGCTTCACCTGGCCCCTCAACTACTACCGCCTGGGCCACGAGGTCCCCGAGCCCAACTACAGCCACATGTTCACCGTCATCGACGAGGAGCTGGCGCGGTTCAGGTCCTCCCCCGAGGGCCGAGGCTTCTGGGGCCTGCGCATGATCTGGACCGCCCTCCGCATCTGGGACCAGAAGGCCATCGTGCAGAACATGGACCACGCCCTCACCACCAAGATCGAGTTCCCCCACCTGCTGGCCGGCTATGACCTCGTCGGCCAGGAGGACCTCGGCCGCCCCCTGCGCGACGTGCTGCCCGAGCTCTTCTGGTTCCGCAAGCAGCTCGCCGACGAGGGCATGCCCGACGGGATGCCCTTCTTCTTCCACGCAGGCGAGACCCTCGGCGACGGCACCAAGACCGACCAGAACCTCTTCGACGCCGTGCTGCTGGGCACCCGCCGCATCGGCCACGGCTTCAGCCTGTATAAACACCCCCTCCTCATCGACCTCGTCAAACAGAAGCGCATCCTCATCGAGTCGTGTCCCATCTCCAACGAGGTCCTGCGCCTGTGCGGGAGCATCATGTCCCACCCTCTGCCTGCGCTGATCGCCAGGGGGGTGCCGTGCTCGCTTAGTAATGACGATCCGGCCATGCTGGGCCAGGTGAGTGTTCCATGGCCATCGTTCCTGTTTTTCTTCCTTCCTTTTTTTTTTTTAATTTTTCTTTCTCTTCTTTGGTTTGCACACAAAAGAAAAAATGACTTTCTCTCTCTCTCTCTCTTTTTTATTTTCTTATTCTTTTTCTAACCCAACTGTTAGGACACCGCGGGCATGAGCCATGACTTCTGGCAGGCCCTCCAGGGCTGGGAGAACCTAGGCCTCGCTGGTCTGGGCAGCCTCGCCGAGAACAGCGTCCGCTGGTCCTGCTTCGAGGACCAGACAGCAGACGAGTGGGCCAGCGGGGTCAAGGAGGCCAGCCTGGGCGGCGGCATCAAGGCGCAGCGGCTGAAAGAGTGGCGGGTGCTTTGGGAGGAGTTTTGTCTCTGGGTGTGTGAGGAGTATGGGGAGGCGTATGGCGAGGCCTGAAAAGGGGGAGGGAAGAAGTACACATTACAAGAGAGCATGTACAAGGGAACAAGGTTGGATATATGATATTGGGGAACGAACGATACAGGCTAAGGCGGACTCCGAGAGGACGGGCATGGGTCCTGAGCGAGGGGTAACCCACGAGGAGGATTACATCTCAATATTCCTGGGAGGGCTTTGGCATCACGGGAAGGCGGTGGGGAAGGGGGGCCTGCATTCAACATCGGTCAAAGACTAAACGGTCGGGGCGTTGTTCACATGTTTTTTATTTTCCTTCTTTTTCTTTTCTTTCTCTTGCTTCTTGTCCAGCCACGGCATTATCGAATAAAGAGATAGGCGTTCCTGGTCGTTAAAGGGGTGGCGGTACAGAAAAGGAGAAGGTGGTGGCAGGCAGGAGAGGGTTGGATGGAATGGAAGGGGAGATAAGGGGCGTCAAATTTGTGTGTGTGACCTTATAAGAGGTAAGTAGTACAAATATAGCAGTTGCATAGCCATAATTAGGCATGAAACGGGACGTGGAGAGGGCGAAACGGAAGAGAGGGCAGGCCGTTTCTCTCTTCTCCTTAAAAGGGAAAGACAAGACAAAGAAAGGGAAAAATTTTCAATCACGAGAGGAAGAAGAGAGAAAGAAAACTAAAAATGAACTCATCGGGAAAGATTTCCACTTGGCGGCCCCCAAGTACTGTGTACAGAGAGGACAAAAACACCATCACCGATATACGTACCATGCAAGCAACAATTTGTCGACAACGGCCGAGCCTCTCTCTCTCTCTCTCCCTCTCCTCACATTGCTTCTGAGTCATCCTGGACAACTCCTCCTGCTTGAGGTCCTATGGATGATCCTGATCCTTGAGGCCGCGGCATGCATGCATGAATGCATTTAGGCGACGGGCGAGCGGGCGAGCGGGCGAGATTCTGTCCAAATATGTTGTGTGGGAACTGGGGAGGAGCTGATGATGATGCATTTACGGGATATGCCTGTGCAGTGAAATCACGGAACAAGAAAGTCAAAGTAGACTTGTGTTTACGTTCTACTACCCAGGACCCAACCCCACCTTCCCCCTTCTTTAAAAAGTTCTCGCCACACGTACACACGCACACACACACACACACACACTTACACACCATCACATAAATTTCTCCCCCCCCCCCTCCCTACACGAAGCATGTGTGCAGCGCCTTAGGTCTCACGCGCATCTTTCTCGGAGTCTTCAGCCCTAAAACCCTCTTATCCCCGCCGAATGTTACGAGAACCGAAAGATATCGGGGATACGCTATAGAATGAGTGGGTAGGTAGGTCAGCAGGACCAAAGAAAAAGAAAGAGGGGGAAGAAAGAAGAAGAGAGAAGAAAAAGGGATCCGGGACGGGAGGGCCGGGAAGGTCTCGCTCCGAGACACACACACACACACACACAGAAATGGGAAGACCTGAACGTCATGTAACTCTATGGAGTTGGGGTTGCAACTGGACTTCGGATGATGGAGTGTTACTACGTAGTAGAAAAGCCTCCACCGCGGGTCTAGGTTAGGTTTGAGCTCGTCACGCCACCATTATCAAATGTAAGTACCTCCTCGTTTTCTTTTTTTTCTTTTTTTTCTTTTTCTCTTTCTTTCTTTCTTGGGTTTCAGCCCCCAGTTGGAGGAGGACTTTTATTTTTTTTGACCTTTCCGCTTTTACTCCGTCGCTGACCCATCCAAGTAAGTAGCTATTAGCGTAAGAAGAAGAAAAAAAGAAGAAAAAGAAAGAGAGAAGAAGAAGAAAAAAAAAACAAGAAAACAAGAAAAGCTAGGGGATGATATCCAAAATGGACAAAATGTCAATATACAAATGAAGAAAAGCATGGGACACATCAGCCGGGCTCTGCTTTGCCTCTGCCTAGTGCACCCTCTCCCCCCCCCCCCCCCCCCCCACCCCCCCCCCTCTTCCCACACCCCCCCCCCCCCCCCACCACCACCACCACCGCCTCCACAACCCCCAACACTCACACCAAACAAGCACACCAA
>JACWST010000197.1:13082-59924 GCA_014850475.1 Cryphonectria naterciae
TTTCCAAAAAGAAACAAAAGACAACATACAAATCGAAAAAAACCAGGGGCACCTCCGCCCGGCTCTCCTTTGCCTCCTCCTTGTTCCCCCCCCCCCCCCCCCCCCCCACCAACCCTTCCCTGTGTTTGGCCTTTTCTTTCTTTCCCTTTTTTGGTTCTTGTTCTCATTCGTCATCATGCGCGCGAAGATAAGATAAGGGGAAGAAGAAAAAAGCCTCCAGGCTGCCATGTCATAAAAGGTACTGTTGATGTAGTATTTCGAGTACCCTGATGGGTGTGAAGAATACGCCCCGGCAGGCGTCGTGTGATGATGCCTTGGACGGGAACCCTCCTCTCGAAAATCCAAAAAGAAACCTCCCACCCACCCACCTCCCCCTCCCCCAAATGGCCTCCCACCCCGAAATCTCCAGAACTTTTACGACTGTGGTGTTGTTACACCGCTGTCCTCATTGGTGGAGGACACGAAGGAGGGAGGGGAAGGGGGTAACACGAAGTACCTAGCGATCACCAAGCCTCTATGCGGTGCCACAGAGAGAGCCAGCCAGAGCTGGCTAGATTCCGCCACGGCCCCATAATATGTGTACATCAAGAAGATGATTTGATAGGATGGTTTCTTTGGCCCCCCCCCCCCCCCCCCTCTCTCTCCCCCACTGTACACCAATATACCTCTTCTTGGGGCACATATATGGCTGTTCGATCGCTTCATTGGTCTTCGGTCCGCGAAACAAAAGGTGACACGGCGCAGGGGAAGAAAGAAACAACCCCCCCCCCGCCCTTCAGTCCTCTGCTGTGCAACATAGTCTTTGATATTGATAATGGTTCCAAGGGGCCAGGTCTGACGGGAATGACCGCTCATAGCCACCCCTTCTTCACCTCCCATGTGGCTCTCAAGAACTCCACAATATAACGGTCTACGAAACATTTGTGAGCCTGAGCCTCATAGCTTTACCGTCGTAGGAGGAGGAGGAGGCTTGACAGAGCCCATAGGCCATCGTATAGCCAGCTAGTTAGCGTAGTTTTTGTAACCATATTCGCCTTGCAGTCAGGTGCTTTTGTGCTTTGGCTGTGGCTGAGTCTCGCCTTTGGCGATGTTGCTGTTAAATGTGATGGTTTCCGTGCCTACATAAGGAAGGGAGTGATATTATGTTTTAAGATTGATAGACGAGGGACTGTGGAGGGGAAGGAAGAAAATAGCCAAGTCAAACTTGATTGCGATGACATGTATCCCAACTCCTGTCTTTTGTGTCTGTGGTTTCTACTCAGGTCGGCTCAGCCATACGTTTTCCTGTTAATCCTCTCTCAACTATCACAATATGCAGTACATTCAGATGCCGAGGGACCAATGTGAAGTGAATTATATAAGGTTGAAGCCAGCAGGTTCTAATAAAAGATCAAGATAAGAAAGAAAAAAAAGTTTTGGACTCCCATGGAAATCTTCGTGAAGCCAAGAAAGAAAGAAAGGGAAAAAATGGCCAAAGGAAACCTAAGTTGAATCCGAAAATCTAAGTGACACGGAAATTGGTATAAAAACCACAGGGGACAATTAGATAATCTAGCTGAAATACTGGACCAAAAAAAAAAAAAAAAAAAAAAAAAGGAAGAAAAAGAAACATCTCGAGACTTTCGTGCAAGAAACAAATGACCTTTATGGAGAATAGAAAAGACAACCAACATTCCACTAGTACTGTCACATTGATTTCAAGGAAGAGAAAAGGAAATACAGAGAGTGGAAAAGAAATGTGAAGGTGAGGGGAGGTGAGGCGAGGCGAGGGGAGGGGTGTACATGTGTGTGGAAAAAAAAAAGAGCAACAACTGAACATCAAGGCCACAACAAACCCCACAAGAGGTCGAACATTCCCAACGCTATGCAATGAAGCACCACCCAGTCTAAAAGCCAGCAGAGAAAAAAAGAAGAAAAGAAAAACAGCCCTTGGAAAAACCCACATTGTCACAGATTCACATCAACCTCAGTCTGAGGAGTCTTTGAGCCCACTAGTGAAGCTGCATGGCACTAGAGCCCATATGATGTTGGTTCTGTTGAGGTGAAGCCAGCATCCGCCTCGCCCAGTCGCGGAACCTCACCGGCCTGACCTCCGCACCACCGTTCTGAGCGATCAGGTCGCTGATGTTGGATCTTCCAAAGGTATAGCGGCCATCCGCTGTGGCACGGAGCCGCTGGAAGTAGAACCAACGGTTGAAGTCGTGCTCGAGCCAGTAGTCGAGGTGAGCCTGGATATTTTGGTATTCATGGTTGATCAGGTTGAAGGGCACTAAAAAAAAACACCAAAAAAATTTAATTTTTTAGCAGGCATGTACAGGGACTTATAATTTGCGTAGAAGAAGAAAGAGAGAATCAAGATGGCCTGGTAGGGCTTACCTCGTCTTGCGGAGCTGCACTCGCGCACGATCTCGGTGACGGTCATGTGGTCCCCTCGCATCCTGAGCTCTCTCGGCCAGCGCTCGGGCCCAATCTCGATAGCCGCCGCGACGAAGCGCGCCACATCGTAGATGGAAGTCATGGAGAGATCGATGGGTCTTCCCTGTGCGGTATGGTCCACAATCTCAGCCGTTGCGGCATCCACGTTGAGCAGGTAGTCGCCCGGGTGCTGCACGCCCTCGCCCGCGCCCAGGCTCAGCGTGGCCAGGCCGCCAGAAGCGAATCGCTCGTAAAAGATACCGCAGGAGAACACGGTGTACCGCATCCGATGGTGTGTGGATGTCGACTGCGACCACTGGTCCAGCAGGCGCAGGGCAGCCACCGAGCCGCGGTCGAGGGGGTCGTCGGAGGTGGGCCGCTGCGCCAGGGCCCCCTCGAACTCGGACGGCACAAAAGTGCGGACATGTGCGTGGCGGGCGGCATCGATGAGGTTAAGCTGCGACTCGCCAGGTATTGTCGAGATGACCAGGTCCACACCGCGCAGGGTGTATCGTAACTGCTGTACGTCTGCGTAGTTGACGACTGCCACCTGGACGCCCAAGTCATCGAACTCTGGGTGCAGCTGTTTTGTTTCCAAAGAACTCTTCTCGTCAGCATCTGCCTCCCCCTCGGCCAGGACCTGGGCGCGTCTCTTTCGGTTTGCTAAGGTGGATGCTCCTCAAGCGCTTACCTGAGTGGATAATACTAGCACAGCGTTGGCAGTCTGTGTTATTTCCCGGGCAAGGATGTAGGCGAGACCGCCTCCGCCAGCAATAGCGATACGCATGGTCATGGTTGGTTCCGCTAATTTCGTTTATAGAGATGCCATTCACCTTGGTCGTCCATGTCTACCCGGACCAGGCCCGAGTAGATAAATGATTGCCGGAAGCTTGAGGCCAATTATCTCGGTGCCTTGGACTGCCTCGCCTCCAACTTCTTGTGTTGTATGTGGTGCCTGGTGGGACCTGATGGAAAATTTAAGATAAAAAATAAAGGCCTTTTGGGTCAAGGATGGCAGGACGTCGACAGAATGAGCGAATAGTTTTTCGGCAGATACAGCCTCCTCGGGAGGACAATACATACCCTTGCATCAAGGGGACCCCCCCTCTCCCCCAGGTATGCCTGACTCAGGGGCTGTGGGCGCCGTGAGTGGTTGGGGTGGGAAGGATAGGCAACTGGCCCGGTATGGTCGGAAGGAAATTTGCTACCACCCTGTTGTCATCGACCTCGGTGTGTGTGTGTGTGAGAGAGAGAGAGAGAGAGAGAGTGTGTGTGTGTGTGTGTGGATGACATGAGGAGGGATTCTGGGTTATTCCGGTGGCACGCGGTCTCCGTATAGGCCCATGTGAAAGAACGTATACCATACCGCAGAACCTTGGCTCTCGTGCACGGTAGCAGCCCAGAGAATAGACACTAGTCAAGCCATGTCGTAAACATAGAGAGCTTGACTGCATATCAGTGATCCTTTGGGGGTGGAGCAGTTGCGCGGAGATCTTAGCAAGCCTCATAGGGCTGAGAACGAGCCCTTGAGTAGCATGCAGATCGACCGCATAAGCCTGCGTCTCTCAGCACTAGCACAAGCGGACACGGCAACGGGCCAACCCTTTGAAATTCCCTCCCATCCCACACTCTTACCACACCAGGGCCTCTTCCCTCCCCCCCCCCTCTTCTTTTGAATGCTAGAAACGGAAGCCGCGTGGCAGGTTGTGAATGAAGCTTGATTGGAATGCTTTGGACCAACGGCGCCTCCCTACTTCCGTAGGTACCTGAGGTACATCGGCACTGGCCGAGATGCGGCCAGTTCCCAGACCACACACACATACACACACGCACACGCACGCCTTTTCTTTTTTCTTTTTTTTTTTTCCTTTTTGGAGGAGAGAAGGGGGGGGGGGGAGGAATGATGATGGGATGGACAAGGACCCGAAAAGATGACCACACAGGAAGTTTGGAACCAAGCGAGGTTGGCAACGCTCGGGTCAAAGGGTCCACCACCACCCTCTCTCGTTCCAGGGGTTTGTTGCGTCAAGGGAACGAAGGGGTACGAAACACGGGAATGAGAATGACGGAAGATCCGCGTCGCCCCGCCTAGGATCAAGGGAAGAAGAAGAAGAAGAAGAAGAAGAAGAAGAAGAAGCAATCTTGTACCAAAACCAGAGAGGTACTGTAGATTGAGCAATCTCACTTGAACTTTCAGTAAGTTGAGTATACACCCCGAGGGGCATATGGAAGTAACAACAAGACATGTACCATGGTCCAGAGCCATCAAGATCTCGAACAGATAGCATCAGCCACAACCCTTGTGCCCTGTATCGGGCTTCCCTATGTTGCAAACCTTGGAAGAAGAAGGGGGAGGGGAGACGGGACAGGTGACAATATACCAGGGTAAGGTGGGGGGGGGGGGGGAGGTAACATCCGAGGCTCCGGAGTTTAATGTACTAGAAGATGGTAACGCAGATCGACACAGGCCTGTCATGCTTCGGGTGCAGGATCATATTTGCAAGGAAGAGAGGAAATAAGTGTGCGTGAGAGAGAAAGAGAGACAAAGCCTCGTTGGACCCGTCTCGACACGACTAGATCAGGAACTCCGAGCCGCCTGCCGTTGCGATGGAGGATGGCCGGGCCATTGATTCGGTTGGACCGTGCGGGACAATTACAGAGGAAGAAAGAAAAAGAAAAGAAAAGAAAAAAGCAGCGCATATCCTCATCGAGTCCCCTGCCGGGGGAGCGAAAGGGGGGGTAAGAGAGAAAAGAGAGACAGAGGAGAGGCTCTCGCAGCTGTGCCATTGGAGGGAGTTTGTGGTTGGCGTGATTATGCCTTGCAGGTGTGGATCACACTCTGTGATCACCGGTTCAGCCCTAGGATACCAACAGATGCATGTTCTAGACTCGATATGGTGATCGTGTGAGCATCTGGTGGACACTTGGGGGCCAATTTATGGTTCAGGAGAACGATGCAACATTCTTGGAAAGCTCATCACACCGCAGCGGCGCTATGGGTTACTACATGAGGTGACGTTGGAAAGTGGTGTGGCTAGTAAGCGTGGCTGGAGAGAGGACGAAGAGCGACTGGTCTGTGGCTGTGGCTTGGCTATCAAGTGGCACAGTGTTAAAATGTTAGTGCATTCTGCAGCCACCCTACAACAACAACAGCACAGCAACATTGCGGAATGAATTTTCCCTCTCTCATCTCTGCTTTTCAATTCGTGATTCTACGACCACACTCTCGCTTCCCCAAACTATAACTTCTCATCTAGGTCTTGGCAGCCGGGCAGGCTCTCTCGGGTGTGGCCATGTAGACAAGGCATTTAATTTCGGAGTGAGCGTCGCCTCCCCGATAAGCCAACCAACCAGCATGAGATGATGCCCACTGTGGCGAGATATCTGCTCTCCAAACAAGGTGATTCAGATGATCGTCTATCGGGCTGAAGAGCTCATTTCCATCATCTGACACCAGCATTTTCTGGCACTTTACCAGAAGCTTCATTTTGCGCGCGTGAAAAAAAAAAAAAAAAGACGGGAAAAAGAAAAGATCATGATGGATCGCTCAGACAGAATTTATCTAATCGTGGCGAAGCCCAAATACGGCATGCGGATGGCTGCAACCCCACCCCCACCCCCTTCCCTAATCCTAACAAGAAGAAAGCAGAAGAAAAAAAATTAAACAAAATTGAAAGGGCCCAGAAAGGATTGTGGAACAGGAACAGGATCAAAGGCAAAAGGCAGAAAGGCGAGGCTCAACCCCAAAGGACTTCGACATCCACACACAATCATCCCCCATCCTCACCATCACCACCACCATTTGAGGCGAACATCTCCCCGCACTCAACGGCCCGCAAGACGTGTCGAGCCCTTCGCTCTCTCTCTCGTGCGCGCGCAAACACCGTGCGAGATTGTCACGTTTCATTAGGTTGTTTTGCCCTCCCTCCCCGGTCCAGGTCGCCCACGCACAAACGGCAAAGCAGCAAGATCATCATCACCAGCTTCACACACCGAACCCAGCACCATTAACAATCTTCGGGACCGAGGGCGTACATCAAGGCCCATTGTGACGAGAGTACCGCGTAGCATACATACATACACACACACACACACGCACATAGGTACATAACATACCTAATCCGCAAGCAGGATCCTGCCCCTCGGAAGGATGCGAAGTAGAAAGGTTGCCCAGCATTGAGCAACTCCACAATCAAGGCGGGCCGCAGCGACTCGCAAGGGACCGGATCCTCCGGGCCCTGGCTAAGAAGTAGATTAGACTGCCGAATGCAGAAGGACTTTTTTTTCTTCTTTTTTTTTCTTGTTTTTTTTTTTTTTCTTCCCAATCTTTATTTTCCCCTCTTCTCCCCCTTGCCTTCCTCCCCCCGACAGATTGGGGCCGATGCGGCGAAGTCATGAATGCCTGACTTGATTTTATTCCTCAAGGAACAGGCAACAACTGCCGGCTGGAAGCGAGGCGAGGCAATGAACCAACAAACATGATTCCTTACTTGCGCACGTACGAGCTTGATGTTGCATCAGGCATCAGGCATCCGCTGGTGCAATGGGTACTCCGCACATTTTCGTCACCGGTGACTAAGAGATTAAAGTTGCGAAGGAATACGTCGGTCTAGGTTGTCTAAATATTAGGCTGCTCTCTACCCAAGTAGGTAGCTACAGTGGATTTCGTATTGGCGGGTAGCAAAGGAGGTGCGGTAGTTTGGTTTGGGGGGGGGGGGGTTTTCCCGCAGGGCATTTTGATAGCCTCGCAAACTTGAGCATATCCTTCTCGGACTTGATTGCAAATGACCACCTTTTGTGCATTGGAAGAAAACAAAGTGGGATAAAATAGGCCAACATTCCACACGAGGCTTGGCCTGCTCAGCGGGGAGGATTCATGAGGAAAATGGAATACTCGGGTGAATCCTCCCACTCGCCCGCTTAGGCAAGTCATTCTGACAAGTGTGAGTTGTACCATTTCGTTACAAAACTGGTCACATGGCGATTACACAGAACCAGAAAAGTATCACATGAGGGTGAAAAGTGTGCATTATCTGTCTAGTGTCGCAAATGCCTTCTCAATCAAGCAGTGTCCGCCTGCTGGAGCTGCATTCCTCATCCTTCCATTCGGGGGTATCAAAATTGGAGAGTGCCTTCCCATCGCTCTAATCTGTGCCATCTTCAGGACTTCCCTCGTGTTTGCTTTAGTGGCTACCAGCCTCAGCCTGCTTCTGAATGTCGGCCTCGGCACCACGCTGCTGGGTCTTGCCGGTGTCGTGCTGCTTCTGGTATTCGGCCTCGGCGGCCTTGTTGCCCGTCAGGCCGGCGACGGCCCCACCGATGGTTCCGGTGGCGCGGTCAGCAATGCCGGAGCCGAGGTCAGACAATTGACCGCGGGCCTCCTGCTCCTGACCCTCGAGGTTCTGCTGGCGACCTGTCTGCTTGAGGTCCTGAAATGAATCAAACGTTAGCATAGTGGAATGAGTAGGTAGAGGTGTTGAGTGGGGGAAGGTCTTCTCACCTCAGAGCCAATCACTCCACCGACAGTCTCCTTGGCGCTGCCCACGGTTTGGTTCCATGAGCCGGCGCTGCGGTCGGAGTTGTCCTTGGAAACACCCGAGGCAGAAACGGTGGCACCTGGCAGCTTGACGGCGGCGTGGGAGGCATCGTGCTCGGCCTGCGCCTTGTCCTGCTTGGCTTCGCCTTGGTTCTGGTCACCAGTGGAGCCGGTCAGCGAGCCGATAGCAGACTGAACGGTGCCGGTGATGGAGTCGACGGCAGCCTTGAGGGAAGAGGTGTTGTCGTTGGTAGACATTTCGGTTGTGGTTTCGAAGTTTTTTTGTGTGAGGTTGGTAGTTTGTTGTAGGTTTAATTTTGTAGGCCGCGTTGGGAGATGGTTTGGTTGTTGTTGATGGTACAAGGCCAATAGCTCGTTTTCAGGAGGGAAGAACAGCCATTTAAATAATTCAACCCCTCCCCCCCCCCCTTCCTCTGATTCACATGTTCCGTCACTGCCTCTCGCACCTTCGTGATTCAACCCCGCCAACAGGCTGAAGAAGGCGCAAACGCGTCTCACAGTTAGGCGGGGTCTAGCCTATGACATCACGTCGGACAGCAAAGGAAAGAGGTAGCCGCGATGACATCACTTGCCATCACGAGCCACAACCCGCACCAGCACAACCTAGACCGTGCTAAAAGTGGCCTTTGTGCTTGCCATTTGATTGTTGGCCTCATACCTGGTACGTAATGAGATTTGTGTGAGGCGTTGCGAAAGTGCGTGAGAGCTGGCGTGATCGCTCTAGCCATACCTAGTGCGATATCATGCCTGTCACGGAGGGCATCGTCTGAAGCCATCGGGCATCCAGATCTGCTCTTTCTGTCAAAGATGCACCGGATATGATTCATTGGACCCGCAATATTTCAAGACTGTGAGCAAGTAGAACACGTCGTGTTGAATCCGTAACTATCTTGATCGCGAAAAGAATGCCCATACCAGGAAGTGAGCTGAATGATGGCCAGTCCAGAGTGACGTTGGTATCCCGTTTCCCCCAGTATGCAGATTGCCATGACGCCGACAAGTAAAAAAGCAAGCTCGTCAAGAAAAGCCCTCCCCCCCCCCCTTCATCCCCCAGAAGAAGAATCAGAGTTGATCATAATTAACCGTACAAGATGATTTACAAAGAGCAGTTGGATAAAGACAGTCCCTTCGTTTAAGCACACGTGTGTGGTGGGTGGGTGCATGTTTATCCACCACGACCGAAAATTGATTTCGTCGTCTCCTAGCCATCTTGAAACACTTAGTGCTGGCTCCACTGGATGGTATTAAGGTCGATGCCCTCCTGCACCAGCTCCCACAGGGGACTCAGTTCTCGAAGGAATGTGACACGTTCCTGCACTGCCTTCAAAACGTAGTCGATCTCCCGCTCTGTGGTGAACCGACCAATGCCAAAGCGGATACTGGAGTGGGCGCTCTCGTCACTATTGCCAAGAGCTCGCAAGACGTAGCTGGGTTCGAGAGACGCAGACGTGCAGGCGCTTCCTGAAGACAGGGCAATGTCCTTCAAGGCCATGAGGAGCGACTCGCCCTCGACATAAGCGAATGAAACGTTGACGCAACCAGGATAGAATGACTTGGAGTCGCCGTTCTGGCTCGTATGCTCGAGCGACAGGAGGCCTTTGAGGAGTCGGTCGGAGAGGTACTTGATCCTCTTGGAGTCGTACTGGCGAAACTGTCAGTAAGGTAGTCATAAGAGGAAAACGTTATCGATGGTAAATGATGCGAAAAGGTCCAGAATCAGGCAGAAAAGAATGCTATCGGATCAACATGAAATTCCTTGTCACGGGAATTCAGAAAGCCATGCAAGTAGAGCAGATCATCAGGTGGGAAGAGGTCAGGTTTAACAGGAGGTTGATAAAATCACGTCGATCGATCACTTACCGGCATTTCCTCCTTGGCAATGCGACAGGCTTCGCCAAAACCGACAACCAGAGGCGGCGCCAAGGTACCGCTCCTTAGGCCTCTCTCTTGACCACCTCCACTGATGATAGGGTCAATCCTGACACGAGGTCGTCTACGGACATAGCAGGCACCGATGCCCTTGGGACCATAGATCTTGTGGGAGGAGATGGACATGAGGTCGATGTTCATGGCGTTGACGTCCAGTGGTATCTTTCCAACGGCCTGGGCAGCATCGGTATGGAAGAAGACCTTGTGCTGCCGGCACATCTTGCCAATCTCCTCGATCGGCTGGATGACGCCAATCTCATTATTGACGGCCATGATGCTCACCAGGGCCGTCTCGGGCTTGATGGCAGCTCTAAGCTCGTCCAGGTTGACCAGACCGTTGTTCTGGACTGGCAGGTATGTGACCTCGAACCCCTCGTCTTGTAGATGCCTGCAGCTGTCCAGGACGCACTTGTGCTCCGTCTGCGTTGTGATGAGATGCCTCTTCTTGCCGGACCGTCCAAAGAACCTGGCGACCCCCTTGATGCTCATATTGTTGCTCTCGGTAGCGCCGCTGGTAAAGATGATCTCCTTGGGGTCGGCGCCGATCAGCGTGGCGATATGCTGTCGTGCCTCCTCGACTGCTTTCTCGCTCTCCCAGCCGTAGGCATGTGTCCGCGAGTGGGGGTTGCCAAATACTCCGGTGTAGTAAGGGAGCATGGCATCCAAAACGCGTGGATCGACAGGTGTCGTTGCCTGCATATCGAGGTAGATCGGCCTCTGGCCCTCGTCCATCAAAGAGGCTTCTTTCAGTACATCTGTGATCCTGTCAGCATCTCCTTGACACCAATCACCTCCCGATCAAAGAGGTTTTCGTTCGTACCTGCCATAGGGCTGACGAGCATATCTCCCTCCTTCTGCCCGCTCATAGCCAGGCCCGACTTCTGCAGAACCTCCCTGTCCAGATGTATGGCGGTCTCGATCTTGGACTCGGCAACCTGGGCATGATCCCTTTTTGACTCTGAGACGTAGCCTCTCCGCGAAGCAGCTTGCGTATGTGGGAGAGAGGTCGCCACCCGGGATGTCTGTGACGCCCTGCGCAGCGATGCTGATAACGACGGTTGTTTGGAGGCTAGGCGCGATGCCTGCCTCAGTGCAGAGGGTCCAATGCTGGCCATTCTGACTGCGATGGTGTGATGCTGGAAGATGAAAGCCTATTGTTGAGGTGGAGGCTGAGGTTGAGAGGGGAAGAGGGGCTTCAAGAAGGTTGGCTGGAACTTTTTTTCTAGTTGACCTTGTTGATGATTAATTACCACAATTCGGAGGGGCGCTGAATTCGCCGTATCTTTCTCGGAATAGACTCTGATTGGTTAGCGTTGCAGGCTATGCCCCGCTTTCTTCACCTCAGCGCGGGCTTTGTATAGCCCGCACCGTTTTCGGCCTGCCTATGGTATATGCTTTTTACTGTGCTGGCTGCAGAAGAATTGTAGAATAGTCTAGCCATCATTTGAGATATTCACATAGAGAGAGGGATAATAATGATGATGATGATGCAATTCAATGGCCGTATCTTGACGATTGTTGTTGGGTTGCTAACTCAGTGGGCAGCTAGCTACACGAACATTTCGCGGCCTGAACGAACCACTGTGCCGGTACTCTCGTACAGGGGCAACGCCACTGTGGTCTTGGTGGTCCCAGCATAGTAGAGGCTAACCTGCAGTACTATGGAGCTGGCTGGCGAGCCCATGACGTATACCCCGCTCACAAGCCTCTGGGGGTCTGCAGCGCCAAGGAACAAGATTCGTCACTGAAAGCTGGACCCAGCTGAATGAGGGAATGCATCGGCACCGCACAACGAAACTTGACGAGCAACCTCGACCGCCAACCTCACTGTCCAAGTCGCGCGAACAACACCGTGAGTAGTCGTCAGGCTCAGACACTTTGACCACCTACCTGTCAACATACACATCCAGTAGAGACACCCTACGGAAAAGAGACCTTATAACCTTCCGGATCTTCCGCCATCTCGGCCCCAAGACCGCACTCGATCGACCCCGGCAATAGATCGGATCGGCTGGCACTGCCACTGAACCTTTGAACTTGGTCGTGACTGACCTCGGCGCAAAGCACAAGCGGACGTGGACAGTGGTGATGCGCAGCGAGCCTGATTGCTTGGCAACGAAAGCGAGCTGACTGCACTCGTCTTGTACACAGCCACATCTTTACAGCAGACCTAGAGCCAGATCCTCCTGGAGCGCTCAGGGAGTCACAGACTTGTCTATACTTATTCCTCCATCCATCACCCACCTTCAGCTTTCTGACCGGCGGCCGCCGCCCTTCTTTGAGCCATTTTCGACCTTCCTAGATCCTACAGTCCAGTCATCGCCATCATCCTGTGCGGTGAAACCCCTCCACAAACAGACAGAACGAGCGAAACCTCGTGCTCGGCACGTATTGCGCAACACGACTGAGGCAAGATGAGCTTCCGAGGGTTTTCAAAAAGCATATCGCGGGTCAGTCATTGCCAGGAGGTGGGGGGGAGGAAAGGATGCATGTGGTGGCATTTGACTCTTTCTCTCGGGGATGCTGACATGTCATGATAGGCACCGCAGCAGTTCAAGTCCAAATTCAACATCGGCGAGCACACGAAAGATGCTGTCTTTATCGACGCGGAACGGCGCTTTCAAGAGCTGGAGACCGAGACCAAGAAGCTCCACGACGACAGCAAGAGGTACTTCGACGCCATCAACAACATGCTCAATCACCAGATCGAGTTCTCCAAAGCCATGACCGAGATATACAAACCCATCAGCGGCAGGATGTCAGACCCCGACTCCCTGGTCATCAGGAGCAACCCCGAAGGCGTCCAGGCTTGCGAGGAGTACGAGGCTGTCGTGAAAGACCTACAAGAGACGCTGGCACCCGAGTTGGAAATGATCGAGAGTAGGGTGATTCGACCTGCCAACGAGCTGCTGGACGTCATCAAGATCATCCGCAAGCAGCTGGTCAAGCGGGAGCACAAGCAGCTGGACTATGATCGACACCGGGCGACCCTGAAGAAGCTGCAGGAGAAGAAGGAGAAGTCCATGAAGGACGAGAAGGCCACGTGGAAGGCCGAGACGGACGTGGAGCAGGCCACGCAGGAGTACAACTACTTCAACGACCTGCTGAAGGACGAGCTGCCCAAGCTGTTCGTCCTGGAGAGGGAGTTTATCCAGCCCCTCTTTCAGTCTTTCTACTACATGCAACTCAACATCTTTTACACCCTCCACGAGAAGATGCAGGCCTGTGATATTGGCTACTTCGACCTCACACGAGACATTGAGGAAGCCTTCTTCGCCAAGCGCGGCGACGTCCAGGAGCAGGCCGAGAAGCTTTCGATTGTCAAGTTCAAGACCACCGGCATGAAGCGACCTCCTAAATACCAACCAAAGCCCGCCCTTGGAAGCTCCACGCAGCCAGCAGGTCTGCTCACCCAGGGCACCGGTTCCGAGAACGACAGTGCTGCGCCCTCAGAAGCTCCGTCAACAGCTACCTCGTTAGCTTCACCCATCGCCATGAGGGCGAAGCCTTCTCCCCAGGTGGGATACCACGCGCACTCCAACAGCGTCGAGAGTCATCCTCCGCCACCATACTCGCCGGGTCTGTCGTCTCCTCCCATGACGAGTCCCAAGCCCGGATCTCTGGCCGCCGCAGCTGCTGCCAAGGCCAAGCCTCCACCACCGAAGCCCAAGCCCAGCAGGCTGAGTGGTGCTCCGACTGTCGAGACGGTGACGGCCCTTTACGACTACTCGGCCCAGGCGGAAGGGGATCTGAGCTTCCGGGCCGGGGACGTCATCGAGATTGTGAGCAGGACGCAGAACGACAACGAGTGGTGGACTGGCAAGCTGCATGGCAAGTCCGGACAATTTCCAGGTTAGTATTTGTATACATATATTCAGTGATTCCTGGACACAGAATCAAAGAGACGGTAAAATTCTGACGATTTCTTTTTATTCGCAGGCAACTATGTCAAGCTGAACTGAGCAGCCACACACTGACACAGTTCCTGAGGCAATCTGGTCGCTTTGACCTAATATTGGAGAAACACGTGGGCCGTTCATGAGGAAACGATGGGGCTCTAGATTGGTCGTTCACCTGGAGTAGAAAGGTTACAGCATACAGGGTCTCGCGGATACCCATATGGACAATGCTTTTTTTTTTTTTTGAGAAGGGGTCCCTGAATTTGGCGTTGGTATGGATGATAAGGAGTGCCTATTCCTGTTTGTACTTGCCTTTGATTCGGGAGAGGGTTGATGAGTGGTAGACTGAATCTGGCAGATCGGACGAGAGTCTGGGTTCAGTCTATCACCTTGATCAGAAGAAGGGCATTACTACTTTCACCAACCACTCTCCAAAGTTGCCGTCCAGTGCTAAACAGAGATTCGAAAGAGACACCCTACTACATCCCTAATCATCATCTTCTTTACGGTGAAAAATTGTGTGTGCTCGGCTCTGACCAGTTAAACGTTTTCTCCGTGATGTAATGGTGTTTTTTTTCTTCATTGTCGCTATGGAATCATGTTGGAATCATATGGGAATCAAAGCTTGAGCTTGGCCCGCGATGGCTCCCACACGACTGTGAAAGAAGTTGAGCATATTTCAAAGACCCACCTGCCCCTGTAATACTGAACATGGCAAGGAGAGGGAGACATGTGAGGAATTTCAATCCCGTATCCGGCAGGCTATTAGGATATCTATCGAAGAAAACCCCAGGGAAGATGAGAGGGTATCCCAGTGGTCAAAATTTTTCCCAAGACGATCGCCTCGCCCTGTATAACACGAGATCGACAACAAAGCCTATAATTATTGAAAAATTCCCGACTGCATTCACCCCCCGTCTTTGTCACGTCTCCTCCCACCATGTCGGTCCATCAACGACTGCTGCTATCCATCAACACTAAAAACTATGTCCGAAGGCGGGATGGGGAGGGAACAGGCTGGGGGTGGGGGGGGGGGGGGGCGGCAGGAGGAGCATGCCCGGTCAATAAGAAAGTCCCTACTTATTCTATCTATTCTGTCGCATTGTATATCCCTTTTTTGTGTATGGGAACTGGTTTTTTTTTTTTTTTACCTTCCTGCATTTTTGGGGGGAGAGGGGGGGGGTTTCCCCGCGAGAGATTCGTAGGTCAGCAGACAACTCTCCACATCGCGGTGTTTCGCCGAAGGAGGGTCACGAGGCCCCCGCAAGTGAGTAAGTAGTATTTTGTAGTCGAGAGTATGATAAAGTGTCAGCAAGGCATTCAACTGTTACCAAGGCAGACTCATCTCTCCCCCCTTTTCGATTCCGCTAGTCCCGGCTTTGAGGTTAACCGTTCGATCCTACCGTAGGAGGAGGACTGCTACTACTACTACTACCACTACTCTCCTGATCTGATGAGGAACGGTTCCGAGTAGACAGCCTAGTACTACAGTCTAGGAACGACCCTATATATACGGTAAAGTGTGTCTCAAAGCGGGGAGGGGGCCCAGGCCAATTTCTAAAACAGCATTTCTTTATGAGACCTAGATTTCTCGTCCTTAGTCTCTAAGAGAGATGCTTCGTCGATCATCTTCGGGATGGCCCTTTTGATATGTCCCGGGGAGAGACGAAAATAAGACGGGAGCTCGAAAAAGAAGAAGTGTCACAGCTGAGAGGAGGAGAGAGAGAGAGAGAGCTTGTGACGTTCTTGATGCTCAACGGCGCACCGAGACAATAAACTAGATTCTTACACGCGCGCGCGCGCGCGCGAAATGTGCCAATTCCGGTCATGGGATTTCCTCTCCATTATGAGGCTGGGCTAATCTGTTTGAAAACCGCGGACAGGGATTTGGTCTTACTTGCATTGAAATGAAAGAGGGGTTAACCTTTTAGAATAACTAGTTACCTAGGTACCTACCCAAGTAAGTAGGTAGGAAGAAAAGGGTTTCACTCTGGCTGGCTGTCGTCGCTGACTGGCGAGTAGGTAGTTCCAGAGACAAGCTGATGGCCCGCGTTTCGAAACACGTTTCTTCCCCCCCCCCCCCTTTCTTCCCCTTCTAGTCTCAGTGAGAGCCTCATTCAAGTGACACATGGCGTCAATATTACGGGAGGGGGTTGTAATGTGAGGCGTCAAAAGGTGTCTTGAGTGTCCAGGTGGAGGTGGTTGAACACCGGACACCGGCAGCAGGACACTACGCTCCTCCACAGTAGTCGGGCGTCATAGACCCATGTCGTGATCAGCATGAATGTAAGTTGGGAAAGCAGATAAGTAAAACAAATAGACCGATCGTATCTCTGTATTTCCCCGCAAACCTGCTTTGAATACTAAGCAGTGGACCTCCTGTCCTGTCATGTCTCGTCTGCATTAAATTCTGCACAATTGGGGGTCGAGGGCCGTGGTCCTGACATGCTTGTCTGCAACCCTAGACAGCCTTGTCCAACATCCTGAGGCATTCTTCCCAGTTTCCCGCGGATCTCGATTGGTTTCCCTCTCCTCCATCTCCTCTTGCTTGAAATGGTGGTTGCTTTGCAGTAAACCTGGCCTCAAAGGCAAGGCAGACTCAGACAACTAGCCCAATAGCATTCTCGGTCCAGACATCACCGGATGGGCCATCTCCCGATTCTCGGACGAACCATTGGCATGCTGACACCGTATGAGCATCTGGCCGAAAGGACACCCATCTATGTTGTGGTCATTGCCAATGCTTCTAACCCACTGACGTGCTACTCCCCGCCTTGGCACTCTCCTACTGTATCATTCTACGCCGCCAGCCTGCAGCAACGCCGATAGGGTGTGGTGCGTGTGTGTGTGCGTATGTTTTCCAATAAAGCAAGAAGCCGCATGCCACGTGCATGAAAAATGTTGCATGCTGCTTAGATTGCGTTATGTATCTGCAGAGCATCAGAGCCTGTCAACGAAGCATGGCTGTCTTGCCCTGAACATCCTTTGCAGTTAGGCTAAGCTCTTTTTTGTTTGGCAGCAGCAGCAGCAGTAGCGAGTATTTTTTTCTCTTGCGCAAAATCCGGAAGGCCGTAGTAGCCGAAAGAAATTTGGCGGTACATTGCAGGCTGGACCTGAGCCCAAGCATTGTTGGCGGCGTCGGGCGCCTGCCCCCTTCCAGAGATCCGCGGCTGCAGGTCACCGGTGGATGAGGGTAGACATGAAGCGTCGTCCTCTCCTGATGAATATCCAGAAGATCTCGGAGAATCCCCGTCGGGAGCCGCACCTTCGTATGTGATTGCTAATGGTTGGTCCAGACCTGTGTCCTCCTCCTCCAGCCAATGGTCGGCGAACTCGTCCTCCGGCAGCATGGCCTCGTCGAACAATTCCTCGCCAGTAGCGCCAGTAGCAGCCCCGTCTACACACTCGGCATACTCCACGTGCGCATTCTCCATCATGAGGGCCTCGTTTGTGCCCTCGATGTTCTTGCCCTCGAGCCCATGTTCCTCAATGATTTCTGCCCGCCCCCGTCCCCACTTCTGCAGGCCATCCAACTTGATGCTGGGGTCGAAACCTATAAATACGATAGCCTGCACGCCATCTGGATTGCCTCCTGTCGAGTAGACGAATGATCTCTCATTCCACACACCCTTCACGTTGCCTGTATGCGACGGTGGGTTGATGATCTTCCCCAACTGCTCTAGAGCGCCTGCGTCAGCCCCGGCTTGTTCGCCTTCCTCGGGGGCCGGGGGCCAGAGCGTGATGGTGTTTTCCCCATCGTTCTTGTAGAGATGTCTTATGCGCGCTGTGTGCGGCAGCGTCTTGTCATTGCCTGGCGAGTCGAGGCCGAGCTGGTCGGCCGGGCGAAGCTGTCTCGACCCTGAGCGGAGCTGCAGGCGAGACTTGCCGCTCAGGTCGTCTGGGTGCGGATTATCCACGAGATCCAGGAAGGCTTGGCTCTCGTAATGGTATGACCTGATATGACACTTACTGAGCGTGATCATCACGCTTGCCAAGGCATCATCTCCCATGTGTGCCTTGTATGGGTTGCGCAGCTGGGTTTCTGTCTTGACCGGAATGGTAAGGCTATCCCATCGGGTGGGGGCGGTGTGGGTGGTGGTGGTACTGTGGCTCGGATTGAGGCATATGTCGTGTGATGTGTCTCGATTGCTGCTGCTACTACTGCTACTGCTGCTGCCGCCTCCGCTGCTGCCGCCGGTAGCGTTGTCATTGCTGCTGCTGCTGCTGCTGCTGCTCGTAGAGGCCCCGGCTCCAGAGCCCGCAGCCGTTTCAGGATCATTGTCATCGCTATCGTCTTTTTTGGACGTCCAGACTATGTCTGTAGTGTAATACGCCCTCTGACCATAACTTCGCTTGTCTAGCCATTCTTTTCTGGACTCGAGGATCTGCATCTGGCCAGTCTCCTCGTTCTTGATAAGGCGGACAAAGGACCACCGGTCGTCTATAGGGCCGTCAGCATGCTGGCGACGCCACATCTGCTTCTTGTCGGCCCTGTCGGTCACCTCCTGACGCGGCTGGTCAACAGGGAACCGAAAACAATGATAGTAGGAGGTCCATTCTACTTCGTTCACCTCGAAGCTGGTCTGGTTAGACACTCCATAGAAGTAGCCATCAATGATCTCGAAGCAGATGGACTGTCCAATGTCTGAGCCGACCATGTCGACGAGGCGTATCTTGTTCTTTGCCCACTGGTTCTCGGCAATGTCATAGCTCGTCAGGACCCATCGGCGGAAACGATCCTCTCCGATCTCTGAGTGCGTGCCGAAGTAGAGGAAATGGGCGTCATTTCTTACGAAGAGTTTGTGCGCTGACTCGAGCGGCCGGGTCGTGACGAGCCTCCGGCTGCGCACGTCGAGGACGACCAGGAAGCTCTCGGGGTAGGGCCGCGAGCGGCTGTAGAGGCATGACACGAGGCCCTCGGCGTAGTGCAGCAGCTCGAACTTGTACCGCCTGCGGCCTCCCGGCTGCGGCAGCGTCGCGTGAAGCAAGCTGCGGACGTCGATGACTGTCTCTGAAGACTGCGACCCGTGCACATCCAGCACTCGCAGTGTGCGGTCCAGGATGTGGCACAACACGCCGCCAGAGTACAACCATGACTCAGCTACTGCGAGGATCGCAGCGGTGAAGGGCGCCGCAGCGCGGATGGCCTGCCGCCGCTGAATAAGCCGGCGAAGCGCCCTTGACCACTGGCCCGAGACCTGGGCCTCACGAGTCTCTGCGGTGGCCACAGCGAGTGCCTGCGCCAAGGTGTGTCAGCTGTAGGCCTGCACGGACCGAGAGGATGGTGGCAATGTACGTGGGCAGAGATGCACAACAAGGGACGCGACGCACCTCCATAAGTGGTCTGGAGCACCTGTCATCTTGGGTCAAATATCGAAGCCTTCGGGTTGACAGGGACAGGTGGAAGATATCTTCCAGGCTTAGGTTTTGAACGATGATGAAGATAACCTCATATGGGAGCGACCGTAAAGACATATCCTGAATCCTTGGTATAGTTGACCGTCGGCGCCATCGAGGAGAGCTTTATGCAAGGAGGCCCTGTGCCTCTGCTGACTATGCATACATTGAGACGTAATGTGATTGGGGGAAAAGAGCGAGGGGGGAGACATTGAAGCGAGCGGACACGGAGGGCAGAGTCCCATTCGCAGAAGATGAAGAAGGGGGGGGGGGGGAACAGACTGTGTAGCGGGTTCTTATAATGACTTCATGTTCTGTTGTATCTCGAGGAGGAGGAGGAATAAGGCTGCAGAGGGGAGGCTCAAAACCTAGCAACGAAGCTCATCCCGGGGCCCATCGTCCTTAGACTGGACCCCAGCGTGCTGAGGCACGAGAGGGAATGGCTATCCTCCAATGTCCATTTGGATGGGTCGTGTCTCAGTGGCAGCCTCGTTTGCGTCTTCTGAAAGCTGGCTTTGAAACATTGTCTTGAGCGGCAACCCCCTTCCTGGAGGTCTTGAGGCTCTGCGGAGGAGAACAGGAACGAATTTAATCTCTGCCGCTCTTAGGATCGGATATTGTAGCTGAAAACAACCATCCATGGCACCATACGGCAAGGTTTCGACCCCCCCCCCAAGGCCCCAAGGCCCCTCGGCGTGACGGGGATCAGCATGGCGCTAGTGGCTTGAGGCTCTGCGAACTTGGCAAGTACCCACCACAGCTCCCCCAAGCTTGGGGAGTGACCATCATCCTCTCTTCCCTTCCCCCCCTCCTCCTCTGCTCCCTTCCTTCTCTTCCTTTCTTCCCTCAAACACCATACACCAGCCTTGTATGGACTCACCCAACAGACTTGTTCTATGGCTGTCTTATGATCCTTCTTTATATATATCTCCCCCCCCCCCTCCCCACCCACATCCCTTTTTCTCTGCCCCCTTCCACCCATGTCGTCATCCCTTTTATCCCAGAATCAGGCTATATAACTCGTCATCCCCCAGTCAGGATGACACCATCCTGACGCAGATAGTAAGTCGTTGCGGGTGAAGCGCCTGCCAGGCTCGGACTGCTGAGGCTGGCCGTCAGCTTTCAAGACAATCGTGTCTTTTGTCACGATGCCCATCTAGTCCCTCTGGGGATAGGAGGATGGAGTCTAATGGCTCCATACGTACTTTTGGGCTAGTTTGAGTACTTAAGTAAGTTTTATCCCTCAGCTATCTCATGACCCCGCACCAACGTGTAACCTTCTCAACCTCTGACTCTCATCACAAAGTTGAAGGCTGTGCCGCGGCTCTTGTGTGAGACGAGGCTGTGCAGTTCACAACTTACTCGACCTCTCTCACAGATTCTACTTGGCTGCTCTTGTCCATAGTCGGAGGTGGACCCAGTGGACCCCCAGGTCATGCGGCCATGCGGCAAATTCAACCAACCCCCAGGGATGACTATCTATCCTTACGCTGATGATACCCCACGCCCAACTTCATGTTGCGGCTCTGCAGGTCGACCCAGGCGGGATAATGCGGGCGATTCCGGCGGCGCATCCGCTCAGATGCCCCATGATAAAGCTTGAAAAATTGCATTTGTCCTATTGGTACAACAAGGATCTTTTGTATTGGTCTGTGTCTACCAATGCGGGGGAGCTGTTCCGCCGCGCCGTGAGCAAGTATTGTTCGGTCATGTGTTCAGCAGGGTCCTATTGTGCGGTGTGACCTACGCTGCCTACTAACAGACCTTTCAAACTGGCTAGATATGCGGGCCCGTTTCAGTGACGATGGAACCAAACTACATTTACCACTGGCCGACTGACGCAGCTGATCCGGTGCCTGCTAGCTCCGTCGCTCCAGGCATCTGTCAGACGAACGATCTTGTCATACAATCTGAGAGCCATGGTCTCGGGGATCCGATGCATCAAGCCTACTTCGTCATCGACTGGAAGATTCTACGATCCAAATACCCCGCTTGCATGGAGCTTCAGGACTGTATCTGGCCTATAGAGCTTATGGGCAGTAGCGAGCTGAATTCTCGGCTGTGGGTTCCCTTGTGCATGAACTGACTTCCCCCTCTCTCCCTGTGGAGATTGAATTCATTCGATCTGAAGACTTGCCAACGTCAGAATTCCTACAATACGGTGTCCTTGGACCTTGGCAGACATTTAACCATTCCAAAAGGGCAACTGCGCCGCTTTGCGATCCCACTGCTTCCTGGGCTGTGGCCTGCATAGTCCTGGACATGAGAATAGTGGGATGGCAGCCTCCAATGTCTTGGCCTGTGATCATGTGTTGTTGTGAGTTCTCTTTATTGCAACGAGGTGAATGTACAGTGCCAGAGATAGCATCCACGTTTTGATCAAGCAGTCCGTTCAGGACTTTTAAAGAGGCGGCATATCTGATATCACCTAGGTCCTTGGCCTCCTTCCGAGAACACAGGAAGATATTCATCTATTTCTTGTACTCTTGGAGGAGGAGGAGTGTCCTAAATAAGAAAGTCTCCAGATTCTCCGTCATTGAATCTCACAATCTAGAGCTAACCTAGAATTCGTGTAAACTATTATTCAAACTAAAATAAATAAGTAAATGGAAACCCCCCAATCACCACCGCCGCCACCACCAAGTCCAGACTCCAAGAGAATTACCCGTTGTCATCTTTTCAGCCGATATTTGATATTGTGGCGTCTTTCTCTATCACGAAGCTTCCTCTTTAGGAAAAGCTTTGACTCGCTCTCGCCCTGAACATTGATCAGCGCAAATCATCGATTGGCAACTAACCAAGTTGAGGTTACAGTCACATAACGACTTATGGTTGTGGGCCATTGAAATGAAGACTCACAAGGCTGTTTATCGCGAACAGACAATGAAGTTTTGGTATAATTACTTACCCAAGGCGGCGACCGACTCTCGCGCTCCATGAAGGACCATTTCCGGGCAATAATGCGAGAATCATGCAGAATACAATTACATCTGTTATGTGTCAAGTCACTGGGTTAATTACTTAACTAGGTATCACATGGTAGTAAATTATTATTGTCGATGCTCCTTTGATTTATGCGTTAGGAGACTAAATGTTAGGAATAGATTATCGTCCCAACCGCGCTTCTCGAAGGAGGGGAGCCGTTGAAAGGGGGGGGGGGTGTGAGAAAGTACAAATGGACCTCATGCTCGGACACAACAGCGAAGCTAAGATGTCAACGCAGAACGCAGACGAATACAACCACACCCAGCCTTACATTTTCATAATTAGCAATTCGTATTCGTATATGAATATATACGTTACGTAGTACGCCTTGATCAACACGAACCATCCGGCTGCTCCCGATTGTTCCAGCAAGGCTACGCTATCTCACCAAGCCAAGAACCCTCGACCTAACAAAATAATTGATTTTTTTTTTCTCGCGTCGCTACCAGCGAGTCTGTTGGGGTCGGGTCTGGTGGATGCAAGATAATCGTATGTGATTCGGGACGGGAGGGGGGGAGGGGGGGGAGGGGGCCGGCAACTTGGAGGCCAAAAGGTGTATGTTGGCCTCGTGTAGATCGGCAAGACCTGCCCTCAGATCATCTACGAGACGAAACTAAATGTTTCGTACTAGGATACGAGATGAATGTGTAAACGAGCTCGTATAGCTAGATGGAGGTCCGTCTCGATGTGGAACTGCCCTCGGGAGCTGTTATGTTGCACTGCATAAAGTACTTGAAAAGTATATGCAACGGCTTCCTGTTGTGGCACCCAAACATACCTTGGAACGTAACATCCATATTGAGCATGTGACTATGTCAGGTTTCACTCACCAGAGCCTTATTTGATGCGAATTGAAATAAGGCTCTGCGAACTTGATTGATGGACCTGCCTTGTTGGATGGGCCATAACAATTTGTCTGATACCACCAAATGCTCGAGACTATTTTGGGACATATTAGGCAGTGATTACCAATATGTGCTAGTCAGAGGTTGAAAGTAAGTAAGCAAAGTGCTTAAATTAAACGTCACCACGAAGGCGGCATGCCTTTGATGAGACCTTGTGCAAGGTCAGCACATTATTTGGAGGTTGACGATTAGGTGAGGCGAGAATGGAGCGAGTGGGTAAGGGGTGCAGAGCTGAGCAGCAGCAGCAGACAAGGAACGTGCGAGGTTTTGGGTGGCCTCGGACTCCTGGCAAATCAGATGCTGGTTCATAGTGTAAGTTGGGATCGGTTTTCAACCAAAAAGTAAGTATTGTTTGCTCAAAAAACGAAAAAGAAGAGACATGTTCCAGACTCCAGTGCCATCAATGCCGTTCAATCCTCAAAGTGAATCTCGAGGACAGACATGCACTAAACAGAACGCCTTTAGATATCCCCTTAACTATCCCCCCCAAAAAACAAAGCACGCATGCAACCAAGGCATCAGATCGTAACGGACGTTCATTGTCGAAGAAGTCAACCCTCTTTAAAATCAGTCGCCTCCCCCTTCCCCCAAGTACACGCTGATCCGTATACATTTCGGCAAAGGCCTTGAAAAGGGACTTAAAAGCTCCAGCTGATCCCAGAGGTCTGCGACCCTCCATCAGAAGTGCTGAACCCACATGCCTCGTAGACAGCGGTAGCGACATCGATGTGGTCAGATGAACAGCCCATGCACTTGTCGATGGCGGTGGCCTGGACGGTCTTGCCGTTGCAGGTGATGGTCATGGGGGTGCCGGACTGACCGTTGCACTGGAGCAGCGACGGGTCGACGGCGACGTACATGCTGCTGTCCTCGTAGACGGGGCTGCAGGCCGTATAGGCACCTGTTGTGGGGCCAATCCAGGTCATCTGGCCCGAGTAGCTGCCGCGCTGGAGGAGGGGGTTTGGGGGTGACTGCAGAGGGGATGCCTGGACCAGGGCTGGGGTCGCGAGGAGCATGGCGGAGAGGAAGGTGGTGAGGTACGATGGAGACATTGTGGATGTTGTTTTGATATAGGTATAATATGTTGTGTATGCGAGTAGATGAGGAAAAGAAATAATTAAACAAGGAGCGGTTGCTGAAAACTGGTGGCAAGTCCTTGGGTGCTGAGGTAGTGGAGAGAAACCAGAGGCTTAAGATTTCCTGAAATTTGTTTTCATGAGGCTGAGGCTGCAAGAATATCTTGAGAGTGGTGGTGGTGGTGGTGGGTATTTTTTTATGATTAGGCCAAACACAAGAACCCCCCGGTGGTTTATATCGTCTGCCACCGATGCCTCCCTTGACTTGGACCGCAGTCTGGTCTTCATGGTGTTGGCCTTGCACAGAGGCCCAAACGTATCAACCTTGTCTCAAAAAGTTGCTTTTTACTAACATCTGACCCAGGCCATCTCGGCCGTCGGACCTCAAGGCCTCGAGGTAGTCATCTCGGAGCCGACCGCCCGACACATGTAGTATTACCATGCCAGCTGCCAATCGATCACTTAGACAAGTCTCAAGCCTCACCAACTGAGGACGTTTCGAAATTAGCCAGTTCGCACAGGCCGGTTGAATTTGAGGGTCTGTGTTCAAGATTCCATAGCAATCTCTCACCCACGACTTTCCAGGTAGTGTCGGGAGGATCAATTCTCGAGGCCCGACCCGGTCGCCTGCGAGACCCTGTTGGCTGACCAGTGTGCTGACGACGGGGGATGGGTTCCGACTGGCTGTTACACACTCTTGAGCGGGCTGCTTCTGGTTGAAGAAGAATCTGACAGGTTTTCTGGGCCCCTGGGTGTGTTTTGAGTGGGAACCGAAACACGTTTTCTTATTCCAACCTTTTTTGGTGGCCCCTCGCCGTTTCTATGGCCCCGAGTGATGCGATGCTGTGAAAGGTTTGCACGTCCAACCCCACCACAATCAAGCTGAAGTGGTCATAAGAATTTGAATGACAAGATGAAATGTAAAATCATGGAAGAAGAAACAGAGAAAGAAAGGAAGAAGGAAGGGAAAAAAGTGTCAGCCGGCCAGAAGTCTTCTCAATGAGCATTGAGCGAGTAACACAGGATGACAAAATGCAAGGAAAGGAATTTTTATTATATTTTCATTTGATAGGCACATAATGCCCGTTTAGATCAGCAGTCGAGGTCTTCACAAGTTGTTATTCCAAATATCAACCTTTTTTTAAACATACAAATAAAAATTCCAACAACAGGGCCTGGGAATGAGCCGGTGTAGTGCTTGGTCGGTCGGGCCCGAAACACCCGGAGCCAACCGGAGAAAATGTGGGTTCCTTCCCATGATTTTGGCCCCGGGGCCACCTTCCTCGAGCAGCGGGCTCGTCAAATCAAAGTTTCGTCCTGCTCACGCGTCGAATCCTCGCCTCCCTGCAGCCCATGAGAATTGGCCTTTCCGCCCCTCCCCCTTCCTCGCACCAGATGAGATGCACTACATCCGCTTGATGAGACCGCCGAGTCTCGACGAGAAGAACCGTCTCAAGCTTGTGCTGGTCATAACGACAGATCTGGGCGACTCGCTCCTCTGTCCAGACGAGCCCGTGCCCATCTCCGTCTACGCCTTCAATCCTGATGGGGGGAACATCAGGATCGATGACGGGAAGAGCCTCTGGAGGGCTGGGATGCGGGTCCTCAAGCTCGACCTGCCGATCCCCGTCAGGGCTGCGCAGAGGAGGTTTCAGAGCAAGAATGGGGACGACGGCAGCTCGACGAGGATCAGGATCGTCGCATCTCGCGAGCTTTTAGACCCCCCAGACGCTGCAGAGGTCCCCTTTGACACAAAAGGCCGCATTCTTGGGCTGTCCGTCCCGTTTCCCAAGCACGGCCAGGAACCATGCTACACGGCTACGAGAGAGTTGACGACGGGCGTTGGCGGTACAACTGCCGTCCTCGAGATCGATGAGGAGATAGGCGAGAGTATTGACCGCCATGTGTGGGACGCTGGCGTGGTCACGACGGGCCTCTTTCTGGACATGTGCGGCTCCAGCCGAGAAGGGGAAACGAGGTGGCGGAGGACGCCTCTGCTGCGGGAGATGCTGCACTCTGTCTCGCTCAAGGCTCCACTGCATATCATTGAGCTCGGCTGCGGTGTCGGAATATTGGGTATTGGTCTTGCAAGAGCTTTATCTGGTGGACGGTATTCCGAGAAAGATAGGAGTGGGACATTGCCAGGACCAACAGACGCCAGCATCTCCGATGATCTGGACACCGCCCTATCCCAGGGCTCGCCTATTGTTCGCGTTCTTCTAACCGACCTGCCAGATGCCGAGGAGCTGACAAGAAGCAACATAATCTCGAGCACGCGCGGCCAGAGACGCAGCACCGCCCAAAACGACGACAATGTCGACAATGACGACACCCCGTCCCTCGATTTCGAAAGTCTTGACTGGGAAGACGGCGAGACAGGCGCGTTGGGCCCCCAGGCCAGCGCCACCAGCTGGGACCTCATCATCATCTCCGACTGCACCTACAACGTGGACATGCTATCCGCCCTCGTCAGGACCCTGTCCGCACTGCACAGGTCATCTGTTGCGCTGGCGGGTGGCAAGGGGTCTGGACCAAAGGTCATGCTCGCCACTAAGCCTCGGCACTCGTCGGAGAAGGCGCTGTTTGACCTGATGAAGGGGGATAGGTGGGATGTGCTTGAGAGCGCGAGCCAGCCGCTCCCTCTTCTGGGGCTGGAGGACGAGCAGGTCGAGATTTACCTCTTTGGCAGGTCTTCTGGGCTGGTTCGACACGGGAAGAGATCTACGATGGAAGGTTCGAAGCGGCGAAGGCTGGGATGAAGTGCAGTCAGAGGCACGGATTCCTACGGAATCGTGCCCTGACATTCTAGAGCCCCCGACCACTGGAGGAGCCGGTCTGTTCCACCGAGCTGCCATGCTGCCCTGCGCTAGGTCCTCCATCTGGAGGCTTCTCGCTTTTGAGGGCCACCAATGTGTGGCTGAACATGGAAGGCCGTACCACCGATGCCTGGCCCGTTGAGCACAAGCAGAGAGGAACCCCTTGTGCGAAAAGCAACGGTGAGGGGCTGTACCTGGTGCAGTAGAAGCTCGGCCCATACGTACTGTTTTCGACACGACAGTCAGGTTGAGGCCATGAACCACTCACAGTTGTAGAGCCTTCAGCTCTGATCGATCTATCAAACTGGCGACCACGCCACGCGGCTACCAAACAACACATGTATGCTCTAACGTCTCTATCGTTGTCGGGAGGACCTTACCTTAGCAGATGGGAGTTGGGAAGAGATCCTGCCAGCGTTCCTGCAAGAAAATTGAGCGACATAACGAAGTCTTGAACAACATCCATGACCTTTGATGAAGGAATGGATTCACTCGTCTATGCATTACAGTAGACCAACATCTACACTGTCAGCGGTGCACGAGACTCGGGGGTATACGTTCGGAGCATCGGCAACAGGCCCCGCTCCATGCCGGAGATAGTATAAACGTTAGTCAGCCTCTTCTTTTCCCAGTTTAAAAGTCCAAGTCGTTGAATTTTGTATTCTTCCTCCTGTAAACCTACGAGTCCTGTCTTCTTCTCGCCTTATTTTCTTTGTCTTTTTCGTATTCTGTTTTCACTCTCACAGGACCAGCTTACATCTCAGTCCACTCATTCGTGGTGGCTCAACAAAATATGGCAGTGGGAGAGGACGAGGTCGATCTGTGGTCGCCGTTTACAAGCGACACCATCCTCGAGGTGCGCTCTGGGAAGCTCAAGAGATTCAAGGGCCTCAACATCGAGTCTGGAATTGACAAGTCACTGCTGAACGGGCGAGTGTACATCGGCAAGCTGGGCATAGACGGCGATGAGCACGACCTGACGTTTCATGGAGGGCCTGACAAAGCCGTCCATGGATGTGAGTCTCTCCCTGCTCATCTTGATCTTGCTTGTCCTCATCCTCTTCACCATCCACTTTCATTATGTCACCACTAAAAGAAAATCAAAATACACCTCAGACTGCTGTACACATTACCCCTCCTGGGCCTCCGAGTTCCCCACCGCCTCCTCCCGCTTCGTCCCTGGCGGCTTCGGCGAGAACCTGGTAACAGCCCACATGAACGAGCGCAACGTCTGCATAGGCGACATCGTCGCCATAGGGCCTGATCCCTCTACAGGCCCCCTCTTACAGGTCTCCCTCCCCCGCCAGCCCTGCTTCAAGCTCAACCACCGCTTCGAGCTCAAGAACTTCGCCCCCAACACGTGGCGGCTGAGCAGAACGGGGTGGTACTACCGCGTGCTGCGCGAGGGGTGGGTCAGCGCAGGGGACGAGATCAGGCTGGTCGAGCGGCGCCACCCGCGCTGGACCATCGAGCGGGTGCAGGAGTACCTGCACCGGAACACCGGGGTGCTAGCGGTGAACGAGGAGCTGGCGGGGATCGAGGAGTTTGGGAAGGAGAGCCATGACGCGTTTGCGGGGCGGGTGGCCAGGCAGAAGGCCCAGGAGAGGAGGGCGCGGGAGGGGAGAGACGGTGACGACGAGGAGAGGCAGTGGCGGGATTTCAAGGTTGTGGAGAAGACGAGGCAGACGGGGCGGGTCACCTCGCTCGTGCTCGAGGCGGTGGAGAAGGTGGCCGAGGCAGAGCTGGACGAGGGCGCGCACGCAAAGGTCAGGATCCCTGTGCCCGGCGGCGGCGGCGGCGGAGGCGGGCAGGCGCTGGTGCGCGCATACTCTGTGGTGTCGGGCGACAAGAACAGGCTCGAGCTCGGCATCGCGCTGGACGAGAACAGCCGCGGCGGGTCGAGGTACCTCCACGAGACGGCGGCCGTGGGCGACGTGCTGCAGGTCGGCAGGCTCACCTCCATGGCCCTGCTCACCTCGGCGAGCTGCCACGTCTTTGTGGCGGGCGGCATCGGCATCACGGCGTTCCTCAGCCTCCTCACCGAGCTGCGGCGCTTCAACTTCGCCGCCAAGCTGCACTACGCCGTGCGCTCCCGGGACGACATCCCGTTCCGGGACCGCATCGAGGCGCTGGGGCCGGACGTGGTCACCATCTACGACAGGGCCGCGGGCCGGCGGCTGCGCATCGCGCAGGTCATCCGGGACATGCCCTGGAACTCGCGGCTCTACTTTTGCGGGCCGACGCGCCTGATGGACGAGGCGCGGCGGGAGACACTGGCCGCGGGGGTCGGTCCTGACGAGGTGCACTTTGAGGCCTTTGCCGCGGACACCAGCGGGGATCCCTTCGAGGCTGTGGTTGCCAACCGAGAGGAGGAGGTGGTCAAGGTGGGCGGGGAGGAGACGCTGCTCGAGGTGCTGCAGAGGAGGTTCGGGGCGGACCAGATCCCTTCCTCGTGCGAGGTGGGTAACTGTGGGACGTGCAAGATCAGGCTGCGGGCGGGGAGGGTGGATCATCGGGGCACGGGGCTGCCGGAGGAGGAGAAGGGGGATTCGCTCTTGAGCTGTGTGTCCCGGGGTGTCGGGCGGATTACTATTGAGATATGATGAATGAGGCTGCTCTTGTGTGGTGCTGCTGCTGAGCATGTGTGAGAAGGAGACACACAATCTTGTCCCAACAGGCGCGGAAGAGCGGCAAGCTTTAGATGGTCCCTAGGCTGCAAGCCTGGTTATTTCTTCTTTGCGTTGAAGGTGTGATGGTGAATTGTTGTTATCCAATGACACATACACATATCCAGGGCGAGACGTCGAGAAATCTTGTTTTGGGAGCCCACAGGCATAGTGGGGGGGGGGGGGTTACACGGCATGAGCCACACCCTCCTCTGCGGCATCTCGATCACCCTTGCTTCCTGATCCGGCCTCAACATCTTGACCAGTCATTGTGGCCCCCTTCAGAGTCTCTGATGAAAATTCCACACCCGCGTCCTCCTCCTCCTCCTCCTCCTCCTCCTCCTCCTCCTCCTCCTCCTCCTCCTCAGAAACCCCCATCTTCACCACCGGCTCTCCACCGGCAAACAACCCAATCACAACCGCACCCCCTGCCATCCAGATCGCCAAAGCCCAAGTCAGCGTAGCCCACCCGGCCCCAGCCATCACATACCCCGACATCAGCGTCCCCACGGACCCCCCCAGCGCAAAAGAAGTACAGAACAGCCCGTAGCCGAGCCCATACACACCTTTGGCCCCAAACACGCCGGGGCTCCTGGCCTCCTCCGCCTCGATGGCGTACGTGATCTCGGCCATGAGCGGCGTGTTGGAGAAGACGAGGGTGACGCCCAGCATGGCCAGGAGGGCGCCGAGGAGGACCTTTTGGGGGGTGGTGTCCTCTGTCACGAACCGCATGCACACCAGGATCGGGATGGAGGCGACGAAGCCTGCGAAGGAGGGCCACCTGGCTCCGTAGCGGTCGGAGAGCCAGCCCACCACGGGGGAGACGAAGCCCGGGATGAAGACGCAGAAGAAGATGAGGCCTGCTGCTGTTGCGTTCCAGTGGAAGGTTGACTTGACGAACAAGGGCAGGACGGTGTCGAATGAGAACCTGTGGGGTGTGAGTATGTATGTATGGATGTACAGTAAGTAGTGCTGGTGGCAGGCATGGGGGGGGTCAGCAATGAAAAAGCCCCCCAAGCTGTCTCACACCTACATGATGGCGGCCTGGGTGATGATGCCCCAGTTGGCAGCCAGAATGCGCCTTGACCTGATGAGCCTGAGCTTCGGGTATCTTGCCGTCAGGCCGCTGCTGGGAGCGACAGCTGAGGCTGCCGCTGGCGCAAGAGGTGTGCCCGTGCTGTCGTCATTGTGAGCACCACCACTGCCGCCACGCGTCTCAGCAGGCGATCCTGTCTCAGTCTCCGTCTTGTCCTCCTGGGCCTGGGCAGTCTCGGGATCCGGCCCTCCCGTGCCTCCTGCCCCCTCTTCGTCGTCGAGCCACCGGCGGGCGACCTTCTTCTCGACCAGGACCAGCCGCAAGATAACATCGAGAAAGATGCACCCAAAGGCGACATAGTAGACAGGGTAATATCCGCAGCTGGCAAAGACGGCACCGCCGATGGCGGGCGAGACCAGCAGGCCCAGGGACATGGCGATGGACGAGTATCCCATGGCCATGCCGATCTGGTCGCCAAAGGTGTCGGCCAGCAGGGCCAGGCCGACGCTCCAGACGATGGCGGCGCTGAAGCCCTGCAGGATGCGGCCCAGGACGAAGAGGGCGACGGTCTGGCCCAGGCACAGGAGGAGGGTGGAGGCGGCCAGGGCAAAGAGGCCGATGAGGAGGGGCCAGCGCCGCGACGAGGAGTGGTCTGCGTAGATGCCGACAAGCGGGCTGCCGACGAAGAGGGCGACCGTGTAGCAGGCGAGGAGGATGGCGTTCCACTGCTGGAGGGCGTCCTCGGGGATGCCGATGCGGTTGGTCATGGCGAAGGGGAGGACCGGCACGATGATGCCGTAGAGGAGGATGTCGGTGAAGATGGCGATGCAGACGGTGGCTGCGATGAAGACTTTGGAGGAGCGTAGGGATAGGAGGTAGGGGGGTCTGGACCTTGTGGCTGCCGTCCTGGTCTTCTTGTTCTGGCCCGTCAGGAAGCGAGCGAGGCTCCTGAAGTGGAAGCCATCAGCACCTGCCATGATGACGCCTCCCCAGGTGAGTTTGTCTCTCTCTCTCTCTCTCTCTCTCTCTCTCTCTCTCTCTCTGTTTCTCGCTGTCGAACTCGTCCGCGATCCCGATTCCCTCCCTTCTCAGCGCTCAAGGCGCAGCACCTGCAAAGTAGCAAAAGAATGGGTCATAAGTCAATATGGTCTCGGTGGCATCCAAGTAGGGACTCTTGAAGGGAAGATGTTGGTTTCGGGAAGGGGAGGAGGGGGAGGAGGAGTGCAACATCCGGATATGGTATCGTAGCCCTGCTACTATCCGCTATCGTTGTGCGCGATAACACCCCCCTAAAGAGATCCTTCTTGGGGTAGCCGAGATGGCGCTGGAAGCACTATCAATGATCATCAAAGGAGGAAGGCCAGCACTGAAAAAGGTCTATCGGCGCCGACTCGGCAAGCCCAAAAAAAAATACCAGGGTACCTGCTGGGCCAACAAAGTGGGTCCCAGCCTGACAAGCGATTTTCTTTGCCCGCCCAACTTGGAGTCTCAAGAAGAACGAACCTCCTCTTTCCACCTTCGCACCATCATCTCCACCACAGCAGCAGCAGCCATGGCGCCGATACCCAAGACGATCGGCGAGTTCTCGATCCTCCCCCTGAGCATCCCACCATTACCATCCTATCCGCACGCCGTCACCCACCACCTCTACCTGCGACGCCACCATCCCAAACATCCCACCCCCGACGACGATCGCTGTCTGTTCGTGACCAACGTCCCCGTCGACAGCACCGAGCCCCACTTCCGCGCCATCATAGCAGGTCTCATAGGGGCCGGCCGCTTCGAGTCGGTACGGTTCGAGGCAGAGAACAAGGCCTCCGTCGCGTCCCTCGAGCCTGCGCAGGCCGCACGGCTGTCCGCCCTGGCCTCGAGAAAGCGAAAGCGGGGGAACGAGTCCGCAGACTCTGACGACGACGACGACGATGATGGTGATGACGATGATGATGAAGATGAGGAGGAAGGGGTTGCAAGGCTACCTACGACGTGGACGCGACCGCTCCAGAGGAGTGGCAGCACCGCCGTCCTCGTCCTGGCAGATGGGAAGAGCGTCGACCTCGTCCTCAAGGCGGTCGCAAGAGCCCACAAGACCAAGAAGTATCCCGTGTGGGGGGAAGGCGTGCAGGAGAAGGTCCCACCCCTAGGGTCGCACTGGCTCAGGGCCCACAACAGGCTCGCCTACCCGCCGCAGGAGCTCCTGCAGCAGTCCGTCGACGCCTTCTTCGCCCTGTACAACCGCAAGGAGAAGGAGGCCGCGGAGCTGGCCAAGAGGCTGCGCAACGAGCCCGACGAGGACGGCTTCGTCACGGTCACCAAGGGCAGCAGCCGCGCTGCGCCTGCGAGGCTGGACGAGGCCGAGGAGGCGAGGAGGAAGATGCTGGACAAGGAGCAGAGGAAGAGGGACGAGATGGGCAATTTCTACAGGTTCCAGCTGCGAGAGAGGAAGAAGGCCGAGCAGGCCGAGCTGATCAAGAAGTTTGAGGAGGATCGGAAGAAGGTCCAGGCTATGAGGCAGAGGCGGGGCAGGTTCAGACCTGAGACGTGAGCCGCAGCTGGGGCTCGTCACGCAGCCTGCGCCTACATTGGTGCGGTGGACCTGCTGCCAAATCGCATATGATGAACCCTCGCCACCAGACTTTTGGGGAGGGGGGGGGGGGGGAGAAGGTCAATCAAAAAGGTGAGGTTCCTTGCACTACTCTACACCTCTGCTTGGCATATGACCATGATGAACGCCGCGGGGCCAGCAAAGCATCGTCTTCCCCATGGGATCCATACCATGCGGACGTCGAGGCAATGACGATGAAAACCGCGTTCACAAACAATCTTCTCAAACCTGCTGAAGTCAGCCATTGATCTCTCAAAAATGTTGAACAGTGTCAAGTCACGAGCTGAGCTAACATCCCCCCCATCCTTCTCTGGACCTAGGCTGGTATTGTTCCGAGGGGTCTTGGTTGTGGAGGACCATGCCCACATTCTTCGAGACAGACCCCAGAGCCCAGAGCGAGATGGACAAACAGGCGAGAAAAGGGGAGGGGGGGTGGGGTTATCAAGAAACAGCACGATGCTGTCTGTCACCGAGCCCATAGCCTGTACCGAACGAACCAGAGAGAGCCTGCCACAATTTGCAACTGTCCAGGCTCTTATTCGTTTCCTGCCATCAAGGATCGAATGGCAACCTTATAGCAAAAGCCCGAATGGGCAGAACGAACTGTCAACTGATCATCTGAAGACCACCGTCTTGACCTCATCCACATCGTCGTGAGAAGGAAAACCTGCCACAATTTTTGTTACTCTTCATGAACCAAGACCTCAAAATCTAGACATCTTTGATAAGACTTACAAAACTAGGCACACATATTGCTATCTTACGTGAGGACTCGGAACCGTCCTTTTTTTTTTTTCTTTTTCCCTCTCTTTTTTTCTTTTCCCCTGCTTCCCACGGCTCCGGATAGGACGCCCGGAGTCGATGCCCGAAGCGGAGCCCCGGATGGCCGGAGTTTACAGATAAGATAAGACCGTTGCCCCTCCTCGGCTCCGGCATGACGACACAACCCACGTGCGGCGGGAAATGTACAGTGGAGGAGAAGAGAAGGTGGGCGGCCGTGAGGGGGGGGGGGGGCAACTCTCTGCCTTGTGTGTATCTTTCTCATCACCAGGAAAGGCGTCTGTCTCAGTACTGGCCCTCAGCGCTTGCTTTCCCCAACGGTCATTGCATGTTATGAACCTGTAGCATCAGAGAGTTCGACCCAAGACCTTTTCTTCCTCATGCCTCCTCTCGCACAAAACATGGGTTCCACACAAAAATACCACAAGGGCATCCGCATCGCCATCGACAGGGGCGGCACCTTTACAGACTGTGTGGGCAGCCTGGGCGGCGAGGACGTCGTCATCAAGCTGCTCTCCGAGGACCCGGCCAACTACGACGACGCCCCCCTCGAGGGCATCCGCCGCATCATGTCGCACTTTTTGCACCGCGAGATCCCCCGCGGCGAGGCCCTCGACACCTCCCAGATCGACTCCATCCGCATGGGCACCACCGTCGCCACCAACGCCCTCCTCGAGAGAAAGGGCGAGAGGATCGCCATGGTCGTCACCAGGGGGTTCCGGGACTGCCTCCTCATAGGCAACCAGTCCCGCCCCAAGATCTTCGACCTGGCCATCCGCAAGCCCGACGTGCTCTACTCGGAGGTCGTCGAGGTCGACGAGCGCGTCACCCTCGAGGACTACGCCGAGGACCCCAGCCGCAACCCCACCAAGGTGGACGCCAGGGCCGGGGAGCACGCGGCTGAGGATCTCGTCATGGGCTTGTCGGGCGAGGCGGTGCGGATCCTGCAGAGGCCCGCCGAGGCGGCGGTGCGGGAACAGCTGCAGGCCGTCTACGACAGGGGCATCAGGAGCATCGCCGTGTGCCTGATGCACGCGTATACCTTCCCGGACCACGAGGCCGTCGTCGGCAGGATCGCCAGGGACATCGGGTTCCGCCACGTCTCGCTCAGCGCTGCGCTCATGCCCATGATCAAGCTCGTCTCGAGGGCGACGTCGGTCTGCGCGGACGCCTACCTGACCCCGGCCATCAGAAAGTACATTGACGGCTTCCAGAGGGGCTTCGAGGGCGGGCTGGGCACCAGGAGCGTGATGCAGGAGGGTCCCGCCGGCGACAGGGGCGCGAGGTGCGAGTTCATGCAGAGCGACGGCGGCCTGGTCGACGTGGACAAGTTTACAGGCCTCAAGGCCATCCTGTCGGGCCCCGCCGGCGGTGTGGTGGGCTATGCCATCACGTCGTATGACCCGGACACGAGGGTCCCCGTGATCGGCTTCGACATGGGCGGGACCAGCACCGATGTCTCGAGGTACGGAGAGGGCCGCTATGATCACACCTTCGAGACCACGACGGCCGGTGTCACCATACAGTCGCCACAGCTCGACATCAACACGGTGGCCGCCGGCGGCGGCTCCAGGCTGTTCTTCAGAAACGGCCTGTTCGTGGTAGGGCCCGAGTCGGCCGGCGCCCACCCAGGCCCCGCGTGCTACCGAAAGGGCGGCCCAGCCACCGTCACCGATGCCAACCTGTTCCTGGGACGGCTGCTGCCTGACTTCTTCCCCAAGATCTTTGGCAGGAGCGAGGACGAGGGCCTCGACCGGGACGCCAGCGAGAAGGTCCTGCAGGCGCTGGCCGACCAGGTGAACCGGGAGACGGGCAAGGACATGTCGGCCGACGAGGTGGCGTACGGGTTCCTGACCGTCGCCAACGAGAGCATGACGCGCCCGATCCGCTCCATCACCGAGGCCAAGGGCCACGACTCGTCCAGGCACCGGCTGGCTACCTTTGGCGGCGCGGGCGGCCAGCACGCGGTCGCCATCGCCGACGCACTCGGGGTCAGGCAGATCCTCGTGCACCGCTACTCCTCGGTGCTGTCGGCATACGGCATGGCGCTGGCAGACGTCGTCGACGAGCGGCAGGAGCCCGACTCGGCGGTGTGGTCTGATGACGGCGACGAGGAGGGCAATGTGGTCGGCGAGCTCAGGAAGAAGATGGAGTCGCTCAAGGACAAGTCCCGCAGGGCTCTGCAGGACCAAGGCTTCGACGACAAGGACATTGTCTTTGAGGAGTACCTCAACATGAGATACCGCGGCACGGAATCTGCCCTCATGATCGTGAGGCCCAGCGAGGAGGACGCACAAGAACACTTTGGCGGCAAGGACTGGGCGTTTGGCAGGGCGTTTGTTAAACATCATCGGTATGAGTTTGGATTCGCCCTCGACGACCGCGACATTATTGTCGACGACGTTCGGGTGCGAGGCATCGGGAAGAGCTTCAGGTATGAGGAACAGACCGTCGACCAACAGCTCAAGACCTTAGAGCGACAGGACGTCTCCTCGGAGAAGCAGCACTCGGTGGCGCAGGTGTACTTTGAAGGCGGCCGGCAGGACACGCCCGTCTATAAACTTGGTGACCTCGACGTCGGAACGGTCATCCATGGCCCGGCGATGCTGGCAGACGGCACACAGACCATCGTTGTCACGCCCAACGCCGAGGCCGTCATACTCGGGACACACGTCGTGATCAACATCACAGACGGCAAGGGCCGGGATGATGATGATGATGATGATGATGATGGTGATGGAGCAGAGAAAGACAGGTCGAAGCGAGAGGTTGACCCTATCCTGCTCAGCATCTTCGGGCATCGGTTCATGGCGATTGCGGAACAGATGGGCAGGGCGCTGCAGAAGACGAGCGTGAGCACCAACGTCAAGGAGCGGCTCGACTTCTCATGTGCCATCTTCGACTCAGCGGGAGGGCTGGTGGCGAACGCGCCCCACCTACCTGTGCACCTGGGCTCGATGGGCACCTGCGTAAAGCGGCAGGCGGAGATCTGGAGAGGCGATCTGAAGAAGGGCGACGTGATCATCTCCAACCACCCGTCGTATGGTGGAACCCATCTTCCCGACGTCACGCTCACAATGCCTGCTTTTGACGAAGAGGGGGAGAACATCCTCTTCTACGCCGCGTCGAGGGCGCACCATGCTGATATCGGCGGCATCACCGCGGGCAGCATGCCCCCGCACTCTCGCGAGCTCTTCCAGGAAGGGGCCGCCATCAAGAGCGAGAAGCTCGTCAGCCAGGGCACCTTCAACGAGCAGCGCGTCGTCGAGCTCTTTTACAACGAGCCCGCCAGGTACCCCGGGTGCAGCGGGACGCGGTGCCTGGCCGACAACATCAATGACCTGCGGGCGCAGGTCTCTGCGAACCAAAAGGGCATCTCTCTGATCGAGAACCTGATCTCCGAGTACGGCGAGGATACTGTCATGTTTTACATGAAGAACATCCAGGACAATGCCGAGGCCTGCGTGCGGAGGCTGCTCAGGGACGTGAGCAAGAAATTTGAGGGCAGGGACCTCTCGGCTGTGGACTTTATGGATGATGGGAGCCCGATTGCCCTGAAGGTCACCATCGACGCCGACAAGGGCGAGGCTGTCTTTGATTTTGAGGGCACCGGCGCCGAGGTGTATGGTAACGTCAACGCCCCAGAAGCCGTGACGTATAGGTAAGAATCCTCCATCCATCCATCCATCCATCCGCCGTAATGATTCTTCCTTTCCGCAACTGACACATCACCAAACACAAAGCGCCATCATCTACTGCCTCCGCTGCCTCATATCAGAAGACATCCCCCTCAACCAAGGCTGCCTGAAGCCGATCAAGGTGAAGATCCCCCCCAAATCCCTCCTCTCCCCCTCGGACCACGCCGCCGTCGTAGGCGGCAACGTCCTCACCTCCCAGCGCGTCACCGACGTCATCTTCAAAGCCTTCCAGGCCTGCGCCGCCTCCCAGGGCGACTGCAACAACCTCACCTTTGGCTTCGGCGGCAACATGGCCGGCCAGGACGAAGTCAAAGGGTTCGGCTACTATGAGACCATTGCAGGCGGGTCCGGCGCGGGCCCCCACTGGGACGGCACGAGCGGCGTGCACACACACATGACCAACACGCGCATCACGGACTCGGAGGTCTTTGAGAGGCGCTACCCCGTTCTCCTGCGCGAGTTCTCCATCCGGAAAGGGTCGGGCGGCAGCGGCCAGCACCGCGGCGGGGACGGCGTCGTGCGGGATATCGAGTTCCGGATTCCTGTGCAGGTGTCTATCCTTAGCGAGCGGCGCGTATATCACCCGTATGGCCTGGCCGGGGGCGAGGATGCCGCGTGTGGGCTCAACGTCTGGGTGAGGAAGGTCGAGAAGGCCAGCTGGGAGAGACAGCTCAGGCGGCTCAAGCAGGGCACCAACAAGAACAAAGCGGCGGCCACCCACGAGCAACAAAAAGAAGACGACGGGGAGGAGGAAGAGGAGGAGGAAATCGAGTACGAGGAGAGACACATCAACCTCGGCGCCAAAAACAGCGCGCCCATGAAGGCTGGGGACAGGATCATTATCAATACGCCCGGCGGAGGTGGCTGGGGTAAAGCCGGGGAGGAAAAGAGACACCGGAGCCAGGCCGCGGACCCGACACAGGGCTGGAGAAAAGGGAGCCATGCCGCGAGGGAGGACACGGCGCTGCAGGTTTGATGTTCTGAAGCATCATCAATCAGACGTGTAGAACACAATCGGAAAGGGGAATCTATATGAAAATACATTCGAGAGTGCAAGGGGCTTCGCGGCCACAGCCTTGATCATTTTCATCTACCTATAAAAGAATGTATATCTAGGAACGCCGTGGATGCCTTCCCCACCCCCCCCCTTTTTCCTACTCTCCCTCAATATTCATCCATAGTCCTTGATCTAGCGAGCCTTTCCTCGTGGTTCTTCACATGCTCCCCTTCCCCCTTCTTCTCCTTTTCTTTCTTTCCGACTCTCTCTCTCTCTCTCTCTCTCTCTCTCTCTCCCCCATCCTTTTTCCTCTCCTACAACTCAACGACATCTCATCCTCCCACAGTTGACCATCCCCACCTCCCTATCTATCATATTGATCAACTTGTATAATAAATGAAACCTCGTAACCAAAGTAATGTAAAGATTCAAAAGGAAGCAAGAACCTTCCCCCCCCCCCTTTTTTTATAGAAGAGAAAAAAAACCATTGTCATGCCTAAACCCCCTCCCCCCCTTCTCCCTCACCTTTCCCGACTCGCACATCATCTCAACAACATCAATTCCCCGTACTGAAACCCTACAAGTAAGGCAGGCAAATCGCGAGGGGAAGAAGAATAAAAATAGAGGTATCATTGTGGTTTTTGATGCTTGAGCCTGCTTGCTTTATAGTTTAACAAACAAGAGAAGCAATGAGACATGAAGAAAAACAAATATAGTGAGAGGACTGGCTAGGGAAGGGAAAAGGAAGAGGTCCTTTGCCCTCCCTCAGTTGACCTCAGCCAGCCTACGGAGTGCATGATGATGATGATGATGGATGCACAAAATTCTGCCGGCCATCCTCACAAGTGAAAGCATCATGAAGAGAGAGAGAGAGAGAGAGAGAGAGAGAGAGTGAGTGAGAGTGAGAAGGTATGGTCCATCTGCCGGCTTCCACACAATTGACTTTGAAATTCCTCACACGACCCCCTTTGGATTATTAACGCCTTGCCGTGCCTAGCCATGCCAGAACCGCCCCCTCGTATCCGCTGTTTAAATCTTCAATAGCCATTGATGATAAGACATGCTAAAATGAAGTCGTTCTTCCCATAACCCCCAACATACTCCGGCTAATGTTTTTTTTCCCCTCCTTTTCCCTTCCCCTTCTACATACCCATGGAATGCCTCAGGCGGCTTGGTCTCGAGACCGGCGCTCCCTAAGCACGCCGACTTGTCATGGCGGCAGCTGCTCCTGCTGAGGCTAGATCCTGCTTGGAGCTGACACTGCGGCCCGCAGCTCGTGGGAGGCCGCTGCTGATACCGCCAACGCCAATCCCCCCGCCACCGCCGCCCCCGCCGCCGCCAGTGGTCCCTGTGCTCGTACGCTTGGGTGGAATGGTATAGACACCTGATGGGCGCCTCGAATGAGCGGCCGTGGTGGCGCTGGGCTTCAGGGGGCTGGAGCCGACGCTGAACACCCCTGACGAGTCCTTGACGGGCCGGATGCTGGAACTGACCCTCATGCTCGCCGCTGCCGCCGGGGGTTCGGGAAGGGGTCGAGGGGTGGAGATGGTGTTGTGACGCTTGATGGGTGACTGCTCGCGGACGGTGGCCATTCGGGGCGCAGGCACAGGCATCTTCTGGCCCGTGATGAATTCGTGACGGATAGCCTCCTCGGGCTTCATCCGTCGGTCGGGATCCCACCTCAGACACCGGCTGATAAAGTCCAGGAAGGCCTCGTCGTCGCATTTCAGTGCCTGCTGCAGGGTCTTGGAGGAAGGCCGCCTCCTCCGGCCCTTGGATGACACCGTGAGGCGCGGCTTGCCCATGGAGTCGAAGAACAGCTTCTTCCTCGTGCTCTTCTCGATCAGATGCTTCTCGGGGGGGCCAAACACCTCCATGATGCAGGCCAGTTGCTCCTGTTCATTCTCGCCAGGGAAGATGGGGACGCCGGTGTACAGCTCAGCCAGGATGCAGCCGAGACTCCACATGTCGATGGGCAGACCGTAGGACATTCCCAGGATGACTTCTGGCGACCGGTAAAAGCGGGATTGGATATAGGTGTAGACCTTCTCATTTTCGAAGCAGCTGGAGCCGAAGTCGATGACCTTGAGCTCGGTATGCATGGGATGTCGCAGGAGGATGTTCTCGGGCTTGAGGTCACAGTGGATGACCTTCTTCTGCTTCAGGAGGGTGAGGGAGCTGAGCATCTGTTTCGTGAAGCGCCGGATCATCTTGAGAGAAAAGCCACGGAATGCGTTCGCCTTGATGAACTCGTAGAGGTTCATGTCGAGTAGTTCGGTAGAGATGCAGAGATGTTCGCGGAAATAGAAGCTGTGGGTGAAGTTGACCATACTGTGTCTGTTCTTGGGGTCCTAGAGTAGGAAAAAAAAAAAAGAAGAAAAAAAAGTGAGCATATGGTCCTCATGATGCTTTCTCTCTCTCTCTCTCTCTCTCTCTCTCTTTAGTTTTAGGGAGAAATGTAGAAAGCTTTTACTTACCCATTCACGAAGCTTTTGTAAGATGTTGACTTCGACCAGGGCCTGTTGGTGGAACCGCTTCTTGTTCCTGATGATCTTGACCGCGACCAGGACACCCGTCTTGTGGTCGATGCATCGCACGACCTGCCCAAAGCTTCCTTTTCCAAGAACATCGACAATCTCATACCGGTAGGCGAGGTGGTCTCCGACAATGATGCTGTAGTCTCCGCGGTCGTCGTCGTAGCCAAAGTTGGGGGCCTTGGAATGAAGATCACCAACAACCTTCTGTGCGTTCTGCGTCCCGCAGAAGTAGATGTCCTTGTAGTCGATAATCTCCCCTCTCTCGTAGATGTTCAGCATGGCTATGCGGATGGCCTCCTGAGGGCCCACGCGTTCCTTGGGCGTAGCACGTTTCCGGAGTGTGTCGAGGGTCTTGGCTGCGAGCTCCGTCTCCTTCCGCCGACTGCCGAGCTTCTTCATCTCCTCCTCGGCAATCATATCATCCTTGTCCAGGTCGGTACTGAACGCCACCTCTCCCTGCTGTATCTTGGTGGTCGAAGCCTTTGACCGCAGGAACTTCTGCATGACGGACGTGGAGGACGCGGTCGAACGGGTGGCAGTGCTGTCCGCGTGGTTGTCGGTCCTCAGCAGGCGGCCTGTTGCGGTGGGTGCCGCGGCAGCGCCTTGAGATGTGTCACTCTTGTTCCTGCCATGCTGGTGGTGCTGTGTCCCAGAAGCTGCGCCGTTCAGGCTTGCGCTGGAAGCCTTCCGCCGTGCGGCATCGAGCTGAGGCCCGCCGGATCTTGCCGACATGCTTGGACTGCCAGTAGTCTTTGCTGCAACCATCGAGTTCCCGGTAGTAGCGGAGATGGGGATGCGTGGTGGCGGCATCGCATCGTGTTTCGTGCTGGCGTGGTCGGCATGTTTCTCCGTCTTGGAACTGCTCCGTTTCCAAGACAGTGACAGTTTCCTCCGCAGGGTGGTCATGGACGAGGGCGTCTGCGGCTCATCGGGACTGGAGTCCTGGACTGGTGGGGACTTCATGCCCGGCTTCGTCGGCGACCCCTTGGATACTGTTCTGGACGGCTGTCTCTGCGCGCGCGGACCCGATGGTTTGGACTGCGCCGGGGTGGTGGCGGTAGTGGTGGTGGTAGTGGTGGTGGTGGTGGTGTTGTTGTGAGAGTTGTTGTTATTGCTGTTGTTGACCAGGTCTTCAGCTGCGCGCACATCACTGCCAGTCTGCGACCTCTTGAAGTAAGGCTGATCAAAGCCGCCCTCCTTAGGGACGGAGGAGGAGAGGTAGGGCGAGACTGACGGCTTCACGACGCTGACGCTGGCGCTGACGGACTCTGCGCTGCTCGTATCGGCAAGCGGGCTCTCGAGCCGGTTCGGCTGGTGTACGGAGCTGCTGCTGCGGTAATGAGCGGTAGGAACCTCTTTCCTCTTAGGGAAGAAGGTGCTCCGGGAAGCCGTCATTGGGGTCGATGGTGTCTTGGCGGTCTGCCGCGCTGGTGGCGAGCCTGCCTTGCGCTCGGGGTGGGCTGGGCTCTGCTGCAGCCTGGCGATCTTGTTGACCGTCGGTGTGCTGAGTGGTCCCACCGTGAGTGGTGGGAGGTTCATGGACTTGAGGTTCCTCCTGGGCTGTGCAACCGGCTGTTGCGCTTTCTCGGGCTGGGGTTTCTTCTCGGGGTCGGTGGCTGTATTCTGCGGGACGGCCTTGCGCGTGCTCGGTTTGCGCTGCACCCTTGCTTTTTCCTGTGCACTGGGCCCCGACAGGCTGCCTGTCGAGGTGCTGCTGCGGAGGCTGCTCGAGTCGAGCCCAAAGTTCGACTTCCTCTTGTCCAGAAAGGTCAGCTCGGCGGGCGAGTCCTTGGGGGACTCGTACGCCTTGGGGATGGCAGGCACAGGAGGCACATCCTCCTCGTCGTCGTTGCTGGACAGCGGAGGGTTGTTCATCGACTTGGGCGCGGGCAGCCGGGAGTTGCCTCCCGCCTGCTGGGCGCGCGGCTGTAGCGATCCGGTGGAGGTCCGGACGGTGTTATTGCTGGTGACGGAGGCAACAGAGATGGAGCTGTAGGACTTGCGGTTGGGATCCGGCGTTGTCCTCTGCGAGGACGGCGTCGAGGTCTTCCGCGGCAGCATCGAGGGCGAGCGCGACGAAGGACGGTCCGGGGGTGGTGGCGGGGGCTGCAGGACCATCGAGCTGGCGGCCTGAGGCTCGAGGTTCTGCGGATCGGTAGGAGGCATAAACGACCGCCGCTTCAGCCTCTGCGTATCCGTGGGGCTGATTGTCCTCGCCCCCAGACCAGATACGTGGTGAGCAGGGTGGCCGGGCACCACCGACATCCGCCTCGCGGAGGCAGGCGTGGTTGCACCTGACTTCCCGGCCCTCGGGGAGCGCGGGGGCACACCCGCCGCTGACGTCGTGTTCTGGTCGGCCGACAGGGTGCTGCTGTCTGCTGCAGGTGCACTGGTCTGGCTCATCCGGGTCTGCAGAGGCTGCGACAGGGTCTTGAGCTTGGCGGCTCGAGACGCGGTCATGTTGCGCGAGGTGTCCGAATAGCGGGCTCCGCTGTCGAGGGAAGAGCGTGTAGAGTCGACCCCAGACTGGTCCGCGGTCGAACTCAGGCTCGGGCGCCGGCGCACTCCCAGGCCATTGGCCTGATCCGCTGTAGACTCGAGAAAACCCGGGCCAAGCGACTTCCTCGGCTGCTGGTGCTGCTGCTGCTTCGCGATGAGAGTGGTGTTCGAGATAGGGGGGTGCTGGTTCTGGCGGCGAGGACGGATCGTTGCCTGGTCGCGGGAGGTGTCGCTCGTCCGGGAGATCGTCGAGGTCGTCGACGAGATGCTGGTCTGTCTGTTGGACACGCTAGGTCTCCTGAAGACGGGGCCAACCCGTGTCCGCACTGGCTGCTGCTGCTGCTGCTGCTGTTGCGGCGGCGGTGGCGGAAGCGCCTGCTGTTCCCGCTGCTGCTGGCTCTGGTGGTGGATCGGGGCACGCGCGGCCATCGTCGCACCACGGAAGGTGTTGGGTCTCTCGACCATCTTGTTGTTGTTGCTGCTGCTGCTGCTGCTGCTGCCGCCTCCGCCCAGCAGACCCTGCGCCTCGAGGATGCTGCCTTCGCCGGTCGGGGAGGGGAACTGTGTCAACTCGAGCTCGCCGGACGCAGATTCTATGCTGGTCTGGAAATCATCGAAGTTGACTTCGGGGAGAAAGGCGTAGTGGGTGGAGTCGTCGTGTTCTATCGCATGGGGGTTGGAGACGGCACCGATGGTAGAACCATTGTGGCCAAACGAGAAGAGTGAGTGATTGTTGGAGGAGGAGGCAGAGAGCATCGGGGGGGGGCTCTCGATCACCGAAGAGCGTTTTGTGTGGAGATGATGGTTGTGGTGGTGGTGCTTGGTGGGACTGGGGATTTCTCTGCTCCTGTTCCTGAAACGAGATAGTCCAAGCTTGTCAGCGACAGGCGCCATGGGAGGCGAGAGAGAGAGAGAGAGAGGCAGAGGCAGAGAGGGGGGTGGGAACAAGACGACAGGACAGGACGAGTACAGCACACACAGTCCAGAGTGAGTGACAGCGGTCAGGATTCACTGGGGAAGCCGTGCAGGGCCGTCGCCAGCCCATCTGCCGCGGTGCGCTGGCAAGGATCCTCCTGCTGCAAGTGCTGGCTCGATATGGGGACAGGAACGTGTGTCTGGACGGACATACCGCGTGGGGGAGTAGTTGGCTGGTCGCGGGCCAGCAGGAACCCTATGGTCCCTGATCATGGGGAATAGAATGAGTGGTCGAAACGAGTCGACTCGGCTGGGCGGGAAGAGGCGGTCGCGTTTCTCGATCTGGGCCGGGTTCGAGGGTTGAGGAGTGAAGGTGAAGGTGGAGGAGGGTTGGGTGTGTGCCCTTTGTCCACAGGCCGCTGGAGGCCGGGTCGCAGGATAGAGAGAACGAGAGGTTGTTTCGCGGCGGTCAATTGAGGCGACTGGCAACCCCAGCAGGAGGTGGCACCGTTAATGCGGGTGAGAGCTCCGCTCTTCCCACTGGCGCAGGGCCGGGCAGTGGTCCGGTCGACAAGAAACTTGTGGGCTTTGGGGGGGAAAGGAAAGGAGGAATAAATTCTTCTTGTCCCCTTCTCTCGTCTCTTCTTTTTTTCTGTTTTTCTATTCCCCTCTCCCCGGCGCAAACTCGCAAGGCCCAACACCGGGAACGCAGGGAACGCAGGACGCGGACTCAGTCCGATGAGGATCTGAGCGAGTCTGCAAGGCTACCACATCCCGTTTGGTTTGAGAGGGGGAGAGTCTGGGGCCAGGTCGTGGGTCGTCTCTGGTTGTCGTCGTGGTCGTGACGTCGTTGCTGTTGTTTGATGTCGGGAGAGAAGTGTGAAAAGAGAGGGCTGTGGGATGTCGAGGTTGGAGGTTTTGTTGTCTGACCTCGATGGCGGCAGCAGGGTGACTGATGGAAAGAAGAGAAGGGTCGTAGTGCAGGCAGGGCAGGTGATGGGTGAGCCTTGGAAATGAATCGAGTTGAACCAGCGTCAACGGTCAGGGTACAACCATACTGTAACTCCTAGTGTGGATGGGCGGGGGTGTGTGTATGTGTGGTACCTGCACGTTAGAACCCGAGTGCAGTGAGAGAGTGCAGTGCAGTGCAGTGCAGTGCAGTGCAGCGTGCAGAATGCCGGAGCAGGAGGGAGGGACCCCCCCCCCGGTGCCCCCCGTAACCCTCCCCCCGGTCTGTAATATTTGCTGCGAACGGCAGGGGACCGGACCTGGACTGATAGGTTAGTGATGTTGCTGTTGACGCAATCCAGACACTAACAACTCCTCACGGTCGCTGCAGACGGCCACTGACCCCACCGCCCCAGCCCACAAATCTGTACATACAACCCTTGTGTGCGTGGCAACTGCAGCAGATGCAGCCTGATCTTCTCCCTTCTCCCCCCCATTTGCCATGCCCATCTCGTCTGGTACCCAATCCTTTTGTCCCATTATCATCTTGTTATTGATGAATATTGACGGGGGTTTTTTGCATCTCACTGGGCAACCTGCCCCAGCCCTGCCAATCACTGTTTGTCTATCAAACCCTCGGCCAGAAAGAAGCCCACACACACACGCGCACACACCCTTTTCTCACCCCACCCAGCCCTCCCTTCTAGGCAAAAGTAAAAATACAATAATAAAAAATCATCTGCAGATGAGAGTATGTTCCTGCATATGATGATGATGAAGAAGAAGAAGAAGAAAAGGCTGCCTCTTTCTTGCAACACCCCAGCACTGGCCCTGTTCTAGGCCTGTACTTATCATTCCAAGGGTCCAGCAGTGCATGACCGCTGTGTGGTCAGTGGGCTTTTGGCGCATGACAAGCCTCCATCAGGCCCTACAAGTCATACATACCTCTAACCTGCTACTATTGTACAAGTGCTTTCAAAACTTGCCAGCTTGTTCTTGCTACTGCCATTTGTCTGTACATTAATAAGTATGACATGCAATTTCCAAAATAAACCAGTGACAAGGGCATTATTGATGTTATTCCTGATCATGGTTTTTTTTTTTTTTTTTTTTTTTTTTTTTTTGGTTTTTTTTTTTTTTATTTTTCTTTTTTTTGTGTTTGTGTATTATTACTCAAGTCCCGGG
>JACWST010000197.1:59934-72263 GCA_014850475.1 Cryphonectria naterciae
CATGTCATAAAATTAAAAACTACGACAAAATAGTACAAAAATAACCAACCTACAAGTGTTTTTTTGATGTTTGTCCTGTTCTTGGTTTTTTTTTTTTTTGTTTTTTTTGCTTTTTTGGTTGTTTTTGCCCCCACTTCTCATTTTATGGGGGCTGGAGATTAATACCCAAGTCCCGGGCGACCTGCCCCATTATGGATGATGCCCAATTCTCCGACCAGAGGGGGGCCCATGTCTCTCTCACTGTCTCTCTCTCTCTCTCTCTGACACTCTCACACACGCACTCTCATTGTCAAGGATGACATCCTCCCCCTACAAATAGCATTGGACCACCTCAAGCACTATTCATCATCACCTCCTCCTCCTCTTGCTCCTTCTTCTTGTTCTTCTCCTCCTCCTCCTCGATAGAAGCAGGCAGGCCTGGAGTCCGAAACCAGCCATTTCTGCAAGCCCTGGCCCTCACTGGATCCTGAGACAGCATATTATAAAGTACATGTCAATCAATCCCACAAGCTGTAGAGCTTGGGGCATATTCTGAACAGCGCAGGTGGGCATCATGTACACATACAGTAGTCGAACCCGTTCCCCAATCAATCCAGTCCAATCCATCCACTGTGGCCAGCTTTCTTTGTCCAGCTTGATCTCCCCAGAGGAAAGAAGAAGACCCTTTGTTTTTCCAACCGAGGTCCCTCCCGAAACCCAGATCTTCATCCTGCTGCTCCTCAGCGCTTTATCTGCCCGCATGTCTCAGCCAAAAGGGCAAACGAAACACGAGGCACAGACACAAACACACATGTTCTGCCACAGACACACACATGTCATAATACGACAATATGTCCAGGCTTCTTGAGCTTATCACACAGAAAGGAATTAATACACACGCCAGCCAGTGCTAACCAGCCTCCATGCCCCACGAGATTTTCCCAGAGTGGAACTCCTGAGCTGGTTCCTGATGCATATTGTTATTGTTTTTTTCTTATTTGTAGGGGATATTGCCATGGATATCCACCCATCAACATTGTAAAAAAGGTAAAAACAAATAAACAAAAAAACAAAAAAAAAAATCAGGGGAGCAGGGAGAAGGAGGGGGGGGGAGGTGGGCTGTTTAAACCAGGGCGAGAGAAGAAGAAAAAAAAGGAAGAGAACAAGGCCCATGTTGAAATTGGCAATCTGCTAATGCATAATTGCCCGTGTCTTTCTTTCCCTCCCTCCCTGCCTCCCCAAATCTCTAGGTGACATTTTGCAGACCCAGCGCAACGGGAATCCCCAACGGGAATTCCAGGGCATGTGCTTAGTGCTATAATGCCACACAGCTAAGCTTAGCCTCCACTCCACTGTTATTAGGCTTTTTTTCTTTTTCTCTTTTTTGACATGACCCTGAATCATGCATATTAGCAGGGGGGGAGGGAGAAAAGATGAAGAAGAAGAAGATGATGATGATGATGGATGTTATGAAAAAGGAAGACAAAGGAATTAAATCAATCTCCACTGGATAAACAAGACCTACTCCAAATATCTTCCCACATGTACAATGTATAGCCACTGGCCACTCTCGTATGTACTGGATGGAGAAACATCCTTCTTTAGTACTACCACGGGTACTTACACAGGGGGGCAGTGTGTTGTTGGCATGTTGTTGGTTGGTTTCAAGACGGGCTGCAGGAAGGCTTCTGGCCCTGTGGCATGGGGGGGGGGGCGCCGGCCTCTCCCGCACCTCCCCCGCGTCAGCTCAGCCGCGCCCGCCCGCCTTGACATGTGACGCAACACACACCACACACGTCAGTCAGCCAGTCCTTTAGCTGCTCCTCCTCCTCCTCCTCCTCCTCCTTGGTTGGACCTGGACCGAATAACTAAAATCAAATTCAAAACATCGTCGAGGACAACCTTGTCTCATCCCTCTTCTACATTCCCGACCGGAGCCGGAAAGAGAGAGGAACCGCACCCCCCCCCCCGGCCCTTCTCTCCTCCTCCTTGGCTTCTCCGAATGACACAGTACTGGATTTCGTCAAGATGGACGATGCCACGTCCGACATCCTCAACGCGGTAGACGAGTCCACCCTCCAGGATGGTGATGTGGTACAAAAACCCGACAAGGATGACGGCAAGGACCAGAGCAAGAGCAGGTGGCGTGGCCTCTCTGCGCTCAAGGCCCAGGCGAGCATGCAGGACAAGCTGTTGGAGAAGTCAGTCCCCCTTTTTGCAAACATGTCTTCTCCCTGTCTTGGACTCCCGAGGAACGCCTTTCTTACCAAACCATCATCACAGACTTCTGCATCAGGTGATCCCCGCCGAAGACCTCGCGCCCGGCGGCCACGTCCAGGACACACCCGTGCCCGCCGACAGCTTCCCTTCCTACGAGAGCACCCGGCCCCCCTTTGCCATGGCCACCATGGCCACCAACTTTACGCGCTTCAACGCCCGCATCGGCGTCGTCTTCAAGTTCCAGTCCCGCGCCATCCGCCTCCTCTCCTGGCGCCAGCCCTCGCAGACCCTCTCCTTCCTGGCCGTCTACACCCTCGTCTGCCTCGACCCCTACCTCCTCACCGTCCTGCCCCTCGCCGCCGCCCTCATCGGCGTCTTCATCCCCTCCTTCATGGCCCGCCACCCCTCCGACGCCCGCGAGCTGGCCTACAGCCCCCGCGGCCCCCCGCGCGCCCCCGCCCGCACCGTCAAGCCCGCCCGCCAGATGAGCAGCCACTTCATGCGCAACATGCGCGACCTGCAGAACTGCATGGAGGACTTCAGCCGCGGCCACGACCAGGTCGTCACCGTCGTCGTCCCCAAGACAAACTTCAGCGACGAGGCCCTCAGCTCCGGCCTCTTCGTCGCCCTGTTCGGCCTCACCCTGTTCATGACCATCGCCGCGCACCTGCTGCCCTGGCGGGCCATCACCCTGTGCGCCGGCTGGGCCGCCGTCGTGAGTGGGCACCCTGCCGTGGCGAGCATGATGCGTGAGACGCAGGCCGCCTACTTTCCACCAGCCCAGGGTGACGGGACAAAAAAGAACAAGAAGAAGGGCAGCGGCAGCACCACCACCACCACCAATGACCCCTCGGAGGAGGGAGAGGCGGAGGGGGAGGAGAGGGGTCGGCAGCAGCTGGCCAAGAAGAGCCTCCTGGACTCGTGGATCGCCGAGGACATCATCCTCGACTCGGCGCCCGAGACGCGCGAGGTCGAGATCTTCGAGCTCCAGCACCGGGACGCCTCGAGCGGGGAGTGGGAGCCGTGGGTGTTCAGCCCGTCGCCCTACGACCCGCTGTCGCAGGCGCGCATCACGGGGGACCGGCCCCGGGGCACGCGCTTCTTCGAGGACGTGCTCGCGCCCGAGGGCTGGGAGTGGAGCGAGAAGAAGTGGGCCCTGGACCTGTGGAGCCGCGAGTGGGTGGAGGAGAGGATCATCACGGGCGTCGAGGTCGAGACCGAGGGCGAGAGGTGGGTTTATGACATGTTCAACGAGAACGAGGGCGCCTCGGGTGTTAGGGAGCACGTGGACGACGACGTCGTCGTCGGGGCGGGGCGGCCCGCGAGGCGGAGCCACCTGAGCTGGGAGGAGGGCGAGGAGGGCGAGGGCCGCAGGGGGGAGTGGAGGAGACGGAGGTGGGTGAGGCTGGTGAAGAGGAGGATGGCAAGAGAGGCGACCTAGCAGAAAAGTCAAGTTTTCCAACTTTCACAACAACGGTTTGTGCTCGGAGAAGAAGATATGTTCTTCTTATATATATGAGGATGGTTGAGATATAGTTAGTGATGGACAAAGCTGACCTGGCCGCGCCCTCATCACTCTCATGCCGCCTTCCTCAACGAATTGTAGTGCTCCCCCAAGCCATAGCCATGTCGATAGTAGGCAAGCCATATCCTCTTCCTCTCACCCTTACCCTCCTCCTCCTGTTGTGCCGGCCGTATCACCTCCGTCTCCCGGTCCTGCACCACATGAATCTCCACCCCATACACGCTCGCCAGCGCCAACAACTCCAGCTGCCCACCCCACTCCGCCGTATCCCTCATCTTGGCCACATAATCCCCCAGATCCTCCTCCAGGAACCCGGCATACTCGTCTCCGTGCTGCTCGATATACCCAGCCGCCCGCCTCCGCACAATCTTATACCCAGGCTCCCCCTCCCCGGTCTTGTCCTTCTTCTTCTTCTTCTTCTTCTTCTTCTCGTCCTCGGTGACGGCGCCGTTGGCATCGTTGTCGTCGTCGTGATCAAGCGGCACACCCACCTGCCCGAGCTGGTCCGCCACCGCAGAGAACAGACAGTGCCCGTCCGGCCTGATCTCGTGCTCGGCGAGGCCGTGCTTCTGAAACGCCGCGAGCATGGACGTCTTCTCGACCGCGCGGTGGTCTGGCATGCGCGCGGCCTCCTGCTCGGCGGCGAGGGCCGCGGCTTCTTGTTCAGCGGCGCGGCGGGCCAGGCGCTCCTTTTGGCGGTTGCGTTTTTTGGCTGGGCCGTTGCCTGTTGTTGTTGCTGTTGTTGCTGCTGTTGCTGCTGCTGCTTCTTCTTTTTGTGTGGGTTGTAGGCTTAACTCGCCCAGCTTGTCTGTAACCACGGCGTCTCCCGCACCGTCCACTTTCCGTTCTTGTTCTTCTTTTTCCACCTCCTCCTCGCCCTCGTCCTCACCGTTCACCTTCCGTATCTCCTCCGCCTGCCGCTCCTTCATCTGCCTCTCCATCTCAGCACACTCATCATTGACCCCCTTGCGCGTCTTCTTGGTCGCGTTCTTCTTCTTGCTGGTGATGCGGCCTTGGAGCTCCTTGGCCTCTCTGCGGTGCCGGGCTTGGATCTGCTCGAGGGTTTCGGGGGGTTGTGCATCATCTGCCATTGTTTTTTTCTTTCCCCTTCTTGTCGCTTTCTTGTCTTGGGATAAATTGGATGTGCTGCAGATTTGGGCCGCGGGGGGGGGGGGGGGGGAGGAGGGCCTCTCTCTCTCTCTCCCTCCTCTGTTTGGACTCGAAGCTAGGTTGCTACAACAAGATCGAGTAGGTCGACGACGACGACGGTGTGCGTCGCCGAGAGAAATGAAATGGACTGGAGTTGGCGGAAGTTGTTGTCTAAAAAATAAAAAAAAATAAAAGATTGTTCCGTCGTTCGTCGAAAGAATGAAAGCAAGCAGCTCAAACACTTTTTTTTAAGAGGGGGTAAAATCAGGGCCGACGTCAGTGCAGTACAGGTACACACATACTGTAGTGGGGCAGAGATGACCTGCGGAACGCGCCGTGGTAGGCACAAGAGACGGCACTAGGCGGCACCCCCTGTCCAGTCCAGCGTTGGCCTTTGTACAGTACTATACAGCAACTAGACAGGGCCATGTAGTACTGTGGTGTACACTATACGGTAGGCAAGGGGACACCTGAACAGGCCTCATCTCATTCCACCATGATAAACTTTCACCAGTAAAAAGTCACCAACAAACACGACACAAATTCATGATAAACAGCCTAATATGGCTTTTATTTTTGTCCCAGGTGTACTGAGAACACCTATAGTGAAGACTCTCCCTCTGTCTCTCTCTCTCTCTCCCCTCTGCCCACATGCTCTCCTATTTCATTCCATGGGTATTTCAGGAGATATCTTGACCCAAGGAGCTATGCCCACTCCTCTCGAGAGGCATTCCTTTTCCCCCTCTCTCACGCCTTGTATCCTTTCATTCCTACTGATTTCTCCTTACGAATCCAGCCGACCAAGGCCTTTTCTCCCCGCCAAAATACCGTCTCAACACGGCCCTACCCACCAAGATAATTACCCAGAAGTAAGGGTATTAGGCAGATCAGAAAGGTAGAATATATCCATGACAGAAAGAAAAGGAAGAAGGATTGACCATATATAGAAAAACACACGAGGAAATTCCGACAAAGCAGAAAAGTGACTGGGGGTATCCCGCGACAGCTGTGGTTCATGGCCATGAACCCACGCTCAGCATAAATAAGAAGAAAAAGAGGCCGTCATAGAATGAGAAAAAAAAAGAAAATAATAACTCCCCAAAGTTATTCCTTGTGCTGTTCCTTTTCCTCAGCCATCATACAGGCTGTGGCCAGACACAAGCCAAGAAGAAGAAGGTCAAGACATAAAAAAAAAATAAGGAAAAAAAATAGAGAAAGCGCTATGGTTAGGGGTAAGAAAGCCAGCAGCCTCACAGACCCCCCCCCCCCCCACCATACAGCAGGCTCACCAAGATGGGGCCAGGAGAAGAAGAGGGCAAAAGAAGCAAGGCAGAGGGCCTCAGAAACCCTCAAAGGGGTTACCCCTTCCGCTGCCGCTCACGCTGCTCTCCTCGCCCACCGTCTTGTGCCTGCTGTAGCCCCAATACTCCTCCTTCCACCCGCCGACGCCCCCACGGGCGAAGCTCTCCCTGTTGCGGCTCCTGCTCCTCGACCGGCTCTTCTGCCGCCTCCTCTCCTTGGTCCTCCTGCGCGCCCGCATCCTGTTGTCCTCGAGTGGGTCGGGGTAGTCCAGCTGGCCGTCGCTCTCGTATCGGCTGTACGCGAGCGGGCTGATGAAGGCCTCCATGCGCACCGTGCCGATCGCCTCGAAGAGGTTGCCGCCACCCGCCACAGAGTCTCGCCACGAGGATGCCTCGCTGTTGCGGCCGCTCCACTCGCCGGCAATCTCGGCCGACCGGGGCCCGCTGCCGCCGAGATATAGGTCGCTCGAGCCCGTGTTGGTCGACTGGCTGTTGTTGTTGGGGTTATGCGCGTACGTCGGGCTACCACCGAAGCCGCGGAAAGACAGCGGAGGTGGTACACGTCCGCCCGTGTTGCTGCGCTTCCGGCCGTGGAACCCAGTCTGTAGGGGTGGGACCTGGTCCCTCCCGAACCGAGGGATCGCCGGCGGTATGGCGGCATCTCCAGAACAGTCGCGCTCGTGCTGCAGCACCGTCATGTTGTTGTTGCCGCCGTTGCCGTAGCTGCTGGGTTCGGGGATCGAAGGGTGCGAGTAGCTCGACCGCGACTCGCTAGCCGGCGCCGACGGTGCAGAGCGGTAGGCGCCCGGGACGAGACTAGGCGGGACATCGGGGATGCTGGGCATAGGCGAGATGGTGCGATCGCTAAAGGCGCCTCTCGTTGCCGCCCCCTGCGAGGACATGGTCGAGCTCACACCGCCGGAGGACCGAGAGGGTGGGTTAATGTGCCCGAGTATAGGGTTTTGGCTCTTGGCCAGGCGGATTGAGTCGCGGATCCGTGGCCGTCGTACCTTGTTCTGCTCAGGGGGCAGCTCGAACTCGGGGGCATGCTTCGGTATCGTCGTGGGTATCTCAGGTACGTCCTGCTGCGAGTGTGCCAGGAACGAGAGCGCTGTCAGCCAGAGGTAGTGCCTCTCGGCATTGACTGCGGTGAACTTGAGGGCCCTCTGCGGCGTGAGGATGAGGATAGACCGGTTGAAGACGGCAAGTTGACCCTTGGGTGCAGGGTTGTCATCTTTGACATCAAGTACGGATTGGATGGTGACTACGTAGGTAGTGCCTGTCAGCAAAGTTCACGATGCACACAAGAAGAGGGGGGGGAACATTTTGCGGAAAAGGGGAATCACGTACGCTTCCGACCAGACTTGCCCAGCAGTGCACTTCCGCTAGAAGGCTGCTTGCTGCTCCACAGGATCGCTCTCTCATACGGTGCCAACCAGACCCAGCGCCTGTGCCGGTCATTGCTGGTGTCGTCCTTGCCGCTGGTGTCGGCCGACATACCAAACGACTTCCTCCGCCGGACATATTTGAACATCCACTCGCCCACCATGGTCTGGGCAATCGCATCCACCACACCATTTGCGGCCTGTGACCCTTCGTTGGACCGGAAGCCAGTCGCCTCGGTGGTCGCTGTGGTGCCCGAGTTCTGGTGACGATGACCTCTTCCCTGGGGGCGCTCGTTCCTAGGCGTGACGAGATCGCGGGTGTTTTGTGTCAGGGAAGGGACTGTGGGCGTCTGGGGCACAGTCGGCGAGACCGAGGGCGACCTGCTGTTCTTCCTCCTGTTTCTGCCTTGAGTGGCGACTGCCGATCTGCTCTTCCGGATACTGTTTGCACGATAATGCGTCGTCCGTGTGCCCTTTCTGTGCCACGGATCTCTCCTCGTCGGGCTGCGGTTGTCAGCACTGCGCCCACCTGCGCTGAACACAGGCTGTCGGGAACTGGCCCTCGTGGGGATAGGGAAGGGTGGGTCTGCTGCATCCTCCTGGTGGGTGTTGATGCCATTTTGTATCATGGCAGCCTTTCTCATGCCGCCAGACTTCATGCTGCTCGCCATGGAGGAGGCCCGCAGACCGAGCTTGGTAGAGGACTCGCGCTGAGGCATGGCAACGCCCTGGTTACCGGACAGCTTGTAGCGGGTGAAGGCACTTGTGGGTTCAAGTGGCTCTACAGAGCTCCTCGAGCCCGACACAGTTCTCGGAATGGTATCCTCAGGAGAGGTGGGCACCGAGACTGGTGTCGACCGGCCAGGCTCAGGGGATTTGACGGCACGTGGGGCCGACAAGGCTGTTCTGAACTCAGAATCACTCAGGCCGAAATCGTCCATCTCGTCGCCTGAGCTGGCATCGTTGTGGTCGGCGAACATGTTGCTGATGCGATGTGTCTTCCGCGAGGTGGACTTGTGCGGCTGAGAGGGGGTAGCGGTAGTGGGACTCTTCGCCTCCTGGTCCAAGGAGTCTCGGGGCAAGGGAGCAGAATCGCCAAAGCTCCTCTGGGTGGTGAGCCTCCGGGGGTTGCGTGGTGGAACATTCCCAGGGACAGGAGTAAACTGCGCCTCCGCGTGGGTAGTAGAAGCCTGCGATTCGGCAGCAGGAGACGTAGGCCGGGAAGTGATCGCAGAGGGGTGTAGGTGTGGTGGTAGCTTGTCTAGTCGCTGGTCGATCCGGATCTCTTCCGTCTGGATACCGGTCGAAGTCATAGGAACATCCCAGAGCGAGACTTGGCATGCAAAGTCTCTCGAGAGCTGAGGCAGTCTAGGCTGCTTGGGCGAGGTGGGCCGGCTGGTCGGAGGGTGTATGGCAATGCTCGGGATGGCCAGAGAAGGCGTTGGCGGTGTTGCAGGCCGTGGGGGCACAGGAGCGTCCGTCTGCGTTCCGGCAGAAACCATGACAGCTTCTTCTTTTGCGCTCAGCTTCTGCGGTTGCGCCTGGGTCGGGGATTTCGGCGTCTTTGGTGGGCTCAATGGGACATCCGATGTCTGTGCCGCGGCAGATACCATCAGGTTCTGGGGGCCTGGTGGCTGGATGGCCAGTGGCTTCACGACGCTGGTCCTCTTCCTCCTCTGGTTTGCCTCGTTGTTGCCCTCCTCGCAGTGTCTCTCCCATTTTGCCGCCAAGGCCTGTACCATCGGCTCTTGGGCAGGAGGAGTGGGAGCTTTGACGGGAGAAATCTTGGGCGACGGCGGAGGGGAGTACTGGACTCCTGTGTCCGTGTAGCTGACCTTGGGAGTTGCAGGTCTCTGCATCTCCTCATCCTCCTGAATAACATTATTCGTCAGGATATCATCTAACTGCGATTGCGGCTGGAAGCGAACACGCGCAACGCTGCCTGGCCTGGCCAGGCTGTCGTTGCTCTGGTGGCGACGATGGGATCTAGACAGGACGCTGGCACGGGAGCCACTGCGGGTATGTCTATGGTTCGACATGACGCTATCTCGGCCGTTCGCATCCGTCTGGTAGTCCGAGTCGTCGTCAAAGTCAAGTTCGTCCGCAAGGGAGTGCCCGTTGGCCTTCTGCAGCAGAGAAAACCGTAGGCTCTCCCTGACGTTCACGGAGCGGATGCTGCCGGCATCACTGTCCCTGGCTCTGTCCTCAGCGTCCTCTTCCGGCATCGCCTGGTCGTCCATGGCAGCCGCTTGGTATTCCGCCATCTCTTCTAGCACCATCTTGAGTCGGGTCTCAAGGACGTGGATCTTGCGGTCCGTCTTCCGCCTGTCTTCTTCCCACGCATCTTTGTCCTTGGCCCACAGGTCGTTTGTCCTCTCTGAGTCGTCCTCTTGCGCCTTTAATTTCTTCTGGGCCGTCTCAAGTCTTTTTCTGGTCTCGGCGGCAGCGTCGATGGCCTCATCTCGCTCCCGAGCCAGCTCTCCGAGGGCGGATGAGGTGCCTCCCTCTAACAGGGCCAACTGCCGCTTGAGGGACCTGTTCTCCTTGGACGTATTGAGGAGGGTTGTCTCAAGGTTGTCTCCTTCATCCCGCGTTGACTGCAGCGTGGCTTCGAGGCCCTCTATCACCTTCAGTTTCTCGTCCTGGTCGCGCTTTAGGGACAGGATCTCGGCGACTAGGTTTGCGTGTAAGGTAGGCGTGAACCGGCGTGGGTCCAGGATACTGATCTTCTCGTCAGTCGCGAGGTCTCTGACGACCCTGTCGCTCTTGTCTGTCTTGTCGCTGCCAGGCATCGGCGGTGGTGACTTGGTGATCCTCCCAGGCGGGGTCACCGAGCGCCTGGATCGCCTCGAGCTCCGAGAAGACGGCCTCGAGCCCCTTGACGGTGGTTTGGCCTCCATAGGTGTCGTGAGGGTAGCTGACGAGGTGGGCACACTCATCTCGTCCTCGGTCTCCCAGGCTGCCATGGTGGCATGTGACGATTCCATGCTGAGACTCGTCGAGATAAGTTGTTCAGGCTCTTGTGAGAAGAGGTAGCATATCAAGCTGGAGGGAACAAAATTTTTCCTTGTTCCCCTTGTGTCGCTGTCGCAAATGGTCTTCCAGTCAAGGTCTAGGAGAGCAAAATTCCTGCCGCCCTGTCGCGGCTGCCCTGGTAGACGACGGCAAATAGGCAAGATCCCCAACAATTGGAGTTGGCCTCAGGGCGAAGCCTCAAGCCACGCTGGTATTTCATACAAGACCAGGTCAGCAAGGCGGTGACGAATCCAAGATCCAAGATAGTGAGTCAGTCACCTCTCAGGAGAGGGAGAGATGACCGAGGGAGAAAGGTCGAAGATCACGTACGGGATAATGAGAACGACGAACCCTCTCAAGAGCCGAAAGCCAAGGCTTATGACCTGCAGCTTCCACAGAGAGTTATCCGGGAGAAAGAGACTAGGAGACGTTAGCCAGGGTTGCATTCCGTAACGTCTGGCACGTTGATGTGTCTGGGAGTATGATATAGCGCAGCATAAGAAGCTGGCTTGACCCCTGGAGTCCCCTGGAGTCCCCTGGTCATAACAAGCGATGCTATGAGAGGGTTCGCGGACGTATAGGCCCAAGAATACCACACGTACCGTTCTTTTCTCAGGTCTGGTCTTGTGTGGAGCCGTGAAATGCGAATTGCCCCAGGCACGACCGACTTGAAGACGATTTCAATATGAGGCATGAACTGACGGCAGAGGCCCGGCCGGGAGGTCTGGCAGCATTGCTGTCGAGCAAGAGATAGTGGTGGTGATAGATCGGTACCAAGTCCCAAAATTCCAGGACTGTGATCCCCCCTTTTCGTTGGCAGATTTGGCAGGGCGTTGATGAATGTACGGGCGTAGGAAGAAAACAAATTAGATAACAAGTTGGTGGCTTTCGAGATGGAACCTCTTATTATATCAACGTCGTTCCCAGGCAGGATCTTGCAGCCCAGTGATCGGACATCTGCCGGTGAAGAGAATCAGCACGTGGGAGTCAGATAGGTTGTGTATGATACTTGTACGAGTCGAGAAAAGCGGTGGGCATGCCATTCGTGCAAGACCGGCTGCGCATTCCGGCTGGTGGCCTTGGTTCACGAGGACGATACAGGCAGTGCAAGGCACAAGGGAGTGAGACCACGGGCTTGTTGGGAACTCACAAAGTTGGACAGGCAGGCTGTTTGTTGGACCAGCGGCGAGGAGGCGAGCAAAGGTGAGGCCGGATCACATGTGAGACAAGAACAGAAACACAGCAGGACTGGCCTGTTGGGGCAGATGCAGGGCAAGATCAGGTCTCAGTCATACGCCGAGATGACCGCCTAGTCACTGCATGGATGGCGGTGACCTGGCTAATAATAATTCTAGAGGACGTAAAAAAGAATCAGGGGAACAGAGAGGAAGGGGGGAAAAAACAAAAGAAGCAGCTAAGAACAGTGCAGTAGATCTCCCCGGGTATCGTGATCCGATCGTGACATGTATCCACAGCGTCGGACACACGGACGGTGATTTTGTACTGTCGCGACAACGACCGTGATCTGTCGTGGTCTCTTGTCGTGGTGTCCAACGACAGTGAGAAGAAAGAGACAGGTTCCAACTAGAGAAAGAGGCGGGCGAGGAGATTGGATATGGATGGGGTGGAGGAGGGGAGGGAAAGGAGGGGCCAAATAGCACGCAGACAGACAGACAGACAGACAGACACCTGAACGCCAGGGAGGGACAGAGGATATTGAGAATTACAAAAAAAAAAAAAAAAAAAAAAAAAAAA
>JACWST010000198.1:0-41188 GCA_014850475.1 Cryphonectria naterciae
CTGCGGCAAAATGAATCTGGTAGACCTGGAGGGACCAGGTTCACATGACTGCTTCTCTCCCCCCCCCCCAACCCTCCCTTCCTCTCCAAGCAGAGACCTTCACTTCAGCTTCCGCCCGTCCGTCTGCTTCAGCTGGGCCTCGAGGGTGTTGAGCTTGAACATGGGGTAGATGACAGTATCAAGAAGCCACTCGCCCACACACGACCCAAACCAAACCAGCTTGGAGAGCCCTCCCGCATAGTGCCAGTCAGGCCGTCCCCAGCCCAGCCCGCCGCGCAGGAAGAGAGGCCACTCGGGCCGCAGCGCATCGGCCACCAGTGTCCTGGCATAGTCAGCCGGCGTGACCGACGAAGTGGTCGTCCGTGAGAAGGTAAGACGCCAGCGGTAGACGTCCTCGATGGGCCGGTACAGGCTGTTGTCGGGCAGCTGGCGGTCCGTCTGCAGGTTGATGTTGGTGCGCACGGTGCCCGTGATGGCGACCATGACGCGCACGCCGTAGGGGCGAAGTTCCTGGCGGAGGGTGCGCGAGTAGCCGTTGACGGCGCACTTGGAGGCGCTATAGGCGGCGGCGAAAGGGTAGGGCACGATGGAGGAGGCGGAGGAGATGTTGATGACGAGGCCGCGGGCCGAGATCAGCTGGTGGATGAAGGCTTTTACCATAGCCATGACGCCGAACACGTTGGCCTCGAAGGTCCTGCGCACGTCGTCCATATCTAGATCGGTGGCCGGAACGGTATGTGTCCTGCCTCTGGATCGGGGTGGGGTCCCACGAGAGTGAGTGAGGTGATTCAGGACCTGGTAATAGACGTACTGGCACTGCTTGAGGGAAAGGAAAATTGGGGGGGGGGGGGGAGGAGAAGAGACGCACGCATTGTTGACGAGGATATCGAGAGAGCCTCCAGTCAGGGTTGCGACCTCGTCCACGCAGGCGGATATGCTCTTCTCATCGGTCACGTCGAGCTGGAGACATGTGAAGCCCGGCTTCCCAGCAAAGTCTGCCAGCACGGCCGGGTTACGGGCTGTGGCGATGACATGCAGGCCTGAATGTCGACATGGTCTCGTCAGCTCCCACGTGCCCCTCTCACCACCGCCCAGTGGTCGGCGCCTGCGCCCACGAACCTCGGGCGTGGAACGCCTTGCAGAGCTCATTGCCTATGCCACCAGGGGAGCAACTGGAGAAGTAGCCATCATTCCTTGGTCAGCCGGTGGAAAGAGTGTATTGGGAAGAGGAAACAAGGGCGACGACAAACCCGGTGATGAGCACCGTCTTCTGACCAGGCTCGAGAGGCATTTCCTGTTCTGGATGATGAGGAAGGTGCTAGTTGTGATGGGAAAGGGAGCTAGAGAAGGAGGCAGTGACGATCGATACAAATGATAGTAGTGGCAATCAAAAGTGGCAGTGGCAGAGGACACTTTGGAACGGTACCATTCCCGTTGAGAAGGAACGTTGTTTATAGCTGCCTTTGCTTCTGTGCTTACTGTGCGTCTAGTGGAACCGGACACTGATTCGAACGTATACTCCCGAATCCCGAATGGCCGGCCGTCTTTACGACTTTAGTTCCCCCGTTGTACTAATTATTCTGCTACAGTGTCATGTGTGTGTGAGTGTCTAGGAGAGTGGGAAAGAGAGAAAGAGAGAGAGAGAGAGAGGTAAGAGAAGAAGAAGAAAACGCCTCGGCAGTCAGCAATGCATATACTCAATAGTATTCAAATCGGACCTAGCTTTGTACTGTCTGTCTATGGCAGGTCTGTAATGAAGAGTGGTGGTGGTGGTGGTGGCTTAGACAACCCTTCACAGCCTGTCAGCAGCGAGTACTTTTGCGTCTGCACTTACAGTGGGTGTAAACAGTGGGTGTGATTCGTTACACCCACTGAATATAAGCACTATCCCTTCCTTTGTTTTGTTGATCCAGTGCTGCTGGGCGCTATGAGGTCACGCTGGACTGCCCTGCCACCGCCCTGCCACCGCCCTGGCCCATCCTCCTGTCTGCCTCGCCGAGGTTGCGGAATGGATGCGCTGCCCTAGTCATGCCACTGTAGACCAGACTCGATAACCTGACAGCCACTCGGAAGATCAAAGAAGACAGCTCTCCAGAAGGACATCACTGCCCTGTACCACCCATACAGAAACGCATTGCCTGCCTGGTTGTAATGAATATTTAAAACCCTGGCATTTCTCTCTCTCTTCCTCTCTCTCTTTTTCTTCTTCTTCTTCTTCTTCTTCTTCATCTTCATCTCTAGAATTTCATTCAGAAGCTGGGTGTTTGGTAACCCCTCCCCCCACCTGGAATTTATACTGCTTACAGAAGGTGATTACCCCGCACTCTTTCGCCCTACAGGGCCTGGGGGAGGTACACGCAAGGGCACTAAAAACACCCCCTAAATTACAGGGCCTTCACCCGCTGACCCTCTTCCCTGGTGCCCAGAGTTCGCCCAGCTTTTTTAAGGTTACAAGGGTCCTCGCGCCCAAGCTCCCCAGCTCCACCACCGTCCCAGCACATACGTCAGTCGGTCGCTTCAGGTCTTGGTCGGCCGAGCAAGAGCCAGGTCGAGATGCCCTCTCTCCCCTTCAAGCTCAAGGGTAAGAAGAAGGAGAGCCAGGCAGGAGGAGCTGGCGGTGATGACGATGGTGACACCAAAAAGACTGCCGACGGTCCAGTCGACGGTGGCAGCGCAAACACCAATGCCAACAGTGTGACGGCCCCTCCACCGGCATACACGGAGAACGACGGGAACGACGACGCCCACGAGACGAGCCGTGTCGATATCAATGCCGCCTTTGCGAACCTCTCCCTGCGCAGCGCCCCCGGAGAGCCCGACGAGGATACCTGCCTGGCCCACCTGAAGCTGCTGTTCGCCATCCAGTCCATGAAGGACGATGTCGGCTACACGGATGGTCTCTGGGGTCTCTGGGACACCCTGGCCGACAACGACGACCTCGACCTCGACGACGTACCGTCCGACGACCTCCTCCCTGGCGCACCACCTCCCGCTGCTGGCAAGAAGGACGCAGATCCCGACCAGAAGAGAAAGATCAGGCTGAGCAAGCTCCGCGAGAAGCGGTGGGCCCTCTTCGTCGCCCGAGCTGTCGACCGGTACGAGTCCTGGTGGAATCACCTGCCCAAGGTCTTGCTGCGCGAGGAGGACATGTATGAGGGCAGTCCCTCGAGATACCATGCATTCGTGGACGAGAGGAGTTATATCCAGTGGACAGACTCCATGCTGCCCCCGCTGGATGTCCTGATGGTGTAAGCAGTCTTTCTTCCCCCTCCCTCTCTTTCTTCTTCCTCCCCCTCCTGCTGTGCTGACTCTGGCGGCTCGTCCTTCGTCCCCTCCACCAACAAAAGGTGGCATGCCCATATGCTGAACCCGCGGGCCTACCTCGAAGACACCCTGCGCATCGGCGTGTCCCTTTTCTGGGCCACTGGCATGCCCTGGAGACCCGTCGCTTCCGCCATCGATACCGACTTCAAATATAACCCCCCCGACGACGCCAAAGCTTCCTTTGTTGCCAAGACGGGCCGCGCCTGGGACAATACCGAGGACGCCCTGACAAAGAAGATCAAGTGTCCCGCCTGCCAGGTACCTCTCGAGATCCCCTGGACCACCTGTGGCAGGGACGAGGCCGCAGAGGGACCGCCCCCCTCCGGCCTGGTTGGCAACGGCTACGGCGACGGCGAGCTCCTCTGGTCCTGCTACCGCTGCGCGACCAAGGTTGACAAGAAGCTCCTGTCCGTGGCCAAGTTCGCCAGGGACGCCCAGGCGCTGGTGGTGAACTCTGCTACCATGCCCGGCACCGTTCTCGAGCCCACCACAGGCGTGCCCAAGCCCATCCCCGCCGCCTTCCGCTCCGGCACCTTCCCTTACCCGCGCACCTTTCCGAACCGCCTCATCCAGAAGAAGCTCATCGTCCAGGTCGCAGAGCTCATCCGGCCTGGCATGTCCACCAATCCCACCATGGACACGGTCCGGGACCTCATCGAGCAGGTCTTCAGCGACCCCGCGGCCATGCGCCAGGTCGAGGGCAGGCAGATCTTCAGGAGCTACCGCCTGCCCGCCACCTCGAGGATCTGCGTGCGCAAGATGATGTCGCGCTACTGGGAGAACTTCAGCCCCTTCGCCCTCGACCTCGGCGGTGCCGTCATGAGGCAGGGCATCTTCACCGCCAAGATGTTCCAGATCGACTGGCTGCACAGCCCCAACGCCCGCGGCACCATGGCCCGCCTGGTCAACAAGTACCACCGCTTCATGACCCTGATGCGCGACCACCCCAGGCATACCTGCGTCCCCACCCTCGACGTCGACCTCGCCTGGCACACGCACCAGCTCGCACCAGGCGCCTACTACCGGTACACGACCACCTCGACGATGGACCACAGGTTCGTCGACCACGACGACAAGATGGCCGAGGACAAGCTGGCCACGGGCTTCGACTGGACCACGCGGGCCTACCAGGACAAGTACGGTGAGGTCTACAGCGAGTGCACCTGCTGGTACTGCGAGACCATCCGCTCCAGCCACGCGGGCGGCGTGGCCAGGGTGCTGGGCATGTCCACGCAGGACAAGGTCGCGCAGAACTTCCACGACTCGGGCCGGGCCAAGCTGTGCCCGCCAGACAAGAGCGCGCACATCTCGGCCCACAGCGCCGTCCGCCAGCAGTCGTCCGACGCCCGAGACACGGTGCTGGACTACTCGCGGGAGCGGCAGTACCGCCAGCTCGAGCTCGACTACCAAAAGGCCTGCAAGCGCGCCCAGAAGAAGGGCAGGACCCTCCCGCCCCGTGACGAGTACTACAACCACTGGGGGTACAGTTACTACATGTACTCGCCCTTCCTCTTCCCCATGTACTTCACCCCTGGCCTCTACTATGGATGGAACCCAGGCTTCGTTGGTGGGGCCCCGGGCGCATGGGGAGGATGCGCACTAGGATCCTGCTCAGCTGGCGTCGCGGCCGGCGCGTGTGGTGGACCTGGTGGTTGCGGCAGCGCAGGGGTAAGAAGATCCATTCCTCAGTCTTTCTTGCTGGACACGATTCACTAACCTCGTTCAAACAGGCCGGCGGCTGCGGCGGCGCTGGCGGCGGCGGATGTGGTGGGGGTGGGGGTGGAGGTGGCTGTGGAGGAGGTAAGTTTGCTTTCATTCTCTCTCCCGTTGAGGGATCTTGTCAACCCAGACTTGAGCGCCCACCTACTGACACTCTCATATAGGAGGCGGCGGCGGTGGCTGCGGAGGAGGAGGAGGAGGCGGCGGCGGCTGTGGTGGTGGGTAATGACGACGAACTTGACCATCTTCTTGGTGCGTTGAGATGAAAAAGGTCATCGAAAGGATAGCCCATGCTGGTGCTTGAGACGCTGATGCATACCTTTCAAAGAATTTTTGTGGCTTTCTGTTCTGTCTCGGCACTGACTTCTGTAGGAATTTCTCTTTCTTCTCTTTTATTTTTTTCTCTTTTATACCCGACCCCTCGCAACAAGCTTCTCTTTTGAACCAGTCAAGATCTGAAGGGAAGGGAATAGACAGACATACAGACAGACAGACAGACACTGGTTCCTCAGCTTGACTCTATATTATCATGTACCGGTCTTAAAGATGCATCTTCATCCAAGGAGGATGACGAGGCTATATTATTGAAAGCGCGCTCATCAATACCTATAAAAAATTATCTGCCTCTAGACTGAACTCGGCAAGACGCTCCGCAAGATCCCTCTCCAGCTCCTCGTCAGGAGGACCATACCGGATCACATCGCGCAGCGCCCTCGTCGTCCTGGGCGAGTACCTCCCTTTCCTCTCCTGCATCAGCTCAAACGCCTCCCAGAAGAACCGCCTCCCCCTCTCCGGATCCCCGCCACCACACTCGCAGAACCCGCTGACCCGCAGCGCCTGGTACATGAGCTCGACAAACACGTCCTCGGAGTACACCCGCCCGCCGCCCACCAAGTCCTCCTCATCGCTGTCGCGCAGTTCCCGCCGGATCCGCGCCAGGCGGGCAAACACCTCGGGCCATTTCCCGCGGCGCTTGAGGCAGAAGACGAGCTGCAGCTCGACCTGGAGGCGCTGGTCGGCGGGGGCGTCGCCTGCGTCGAGAGAGGCCACCGAGCTGCGGAGGAAGCCCTCGGCGTCGTCGTGGCGGCCTAGGGAGTCGAGGACGTCGGCATGCACGGCGGTCAGGTGGACGAGGGATGCTGTGCGGCGGGCCGGGTACAGGTAGGAGCGGAACTGGGCCCAGACTGCCTCGGAGACAAGGCCGCAGACTGCTCTGCATGCCTCTTCTGCCTCTCCTGGTAAAGGTCCTCCTCCTCCTCCTCCTCCGCCTCCTCCCTTTTCCCGTCCATCACTTCCTCCGCCGTGGCCGCCCAGCAAGACAAGTAGATCTGCACAAATCAGGCCAATCGGGTGCCGCGGCCCCAGGACGACGCCGCTCAGGTTCAGCAGGTACGAGAGCAGCATGCGCAGGATCTCGGAGCGGCCGTAGTACAGACACAGGCTCATGACCTGCAGCAGCACGGCCAGCATCTGCGGGTCGCCGGACCGCAGGCTGGGCTGGATGAGGTCGAAGGCGCCGTCGAGGCTCTTGAAGGCGACGCGGTCGAAGGCGCCGCGCCGGAGCTGCAGGTTGGCGAGGGTCTCCTCGAAGGCGAGGCGGAACCTCTGCACGGGGCCCTCGAGCTCGATCTCGACGACGATGGTGGCGGCGCCAGAGGCTGTGGATATTGTTGTTGTGGTGGTGGTAGCGGCCCTGGTGGCGGCCCGGTGGGCGGACTCGAAGGTGCCCGCTAGATAGGCCCGGCTGTGCCGCAGGATGCTCTCGGGGACCCGCACCGCTTCTGGGGGGCGTAGCAGCACGGGGAAGGGTGTGGATACTGCGGAGGACGAGGACGGCGGCGGGACTCCGTAGGTCCAGGAGGATGAGGACCATGAGGGGGCAGGGCTGGGGCTCTGGCTGGGGCGCGAGGGGCCTTCTTCCTCGGGCGAGGAGGGAGAGGAAGAAGAGGAAGAGGAGGAGGAAGAAGTGGTGGCGATGCAGGCGGCGGAGACCAGAGTATATAGGGAAGCCGGGACGGAGGCGGAGGTGGCAGCGCTTTTCTTGGCACGTCTGGCTGCTGTTGCTGCTCTCCTCTGCAGGGCCTGCTGCAGCCTGTCGGCGCGGATGAGCCTGTCGCCGACGACGTAGAAACCGGGCTTGTTGTTGTTATTGTTGTTGTTATCGCCGGCTCCAGCAGCACCGACCAGCGCGGTGGCAGGCGAGGGCGAAGATGAGGAGGCGGCTGCTGCTGCTGTCGGTGATGATGAGGGCCACTCCCCTGCCTTTTTGACGATGGAGTTGATGTCGCTGGCCTTGACGTTCTTTGCGATGCGCCACTGGTTCAGACGATCTTTGTACATCTTGGGTCTGTAGAAGAGTTGTGAGCCCCTCCAAACTCCTCCTCACCACTTACAGATGAGATTCCACTACAGAATTTAATAAGACGTAGGACTTACGTGGCCCGAAACCGATACTCCTTATCCATAAAGACAATCAGGTCTTTAAGCTTCATATTGTCGTCCCTGTAATGCCTCGTGATGATATCCCGATATGCGGCCCAGTCCGCCGCCCGCGCCCAGGGCTGCGTACTACCGGGGGCGGAAGTGGAGGAGGTGGAGGAGGAGTTTGCTGCTGTGCCATAGCGTGGGTCTGATGTTGTTGTTGTTGCTGTTGTTGCCATCGTTGCCGGCGTAGGATTCGTTCTGATGATGGCGTTTTCACGACTTCGCTTCATCGTGGGCGGACGCATGAATGGAAAGAAGATTGGTCGGGGCGGATCGGGAATCAGACTGATGGGTACAGTACTAAGATAAAGGAGACACAGTGCAAGACGGTTGCATCTGTGTGTGTGTGTGTGTGTGCGTGCGTGCGTTCGTTTTTGTCTGTTTGGCTTTGGTTGCAAGAACGAGAGGAAAATTACATAGATGATGAGGGCGTTTGTTGTCAGATGATGAAATAATTACTGTAGCATTAGCGAGACGCACCCCGGATTGTGTTTCTTTCTCAAGGTTTCTTGTCTCTCCCACACTTCCTCCTCGTCCTCCTCCCTTCGCCCCCCCCCCCTCCTTATGGTCTTTTCTTTATCAGACTACTACGCGAAATGGCTGCTCTCAGCTTGGGCCTCCCAACAACAACTCCATGTAATGGGACTGCTGAATGCGATGTGTTCTAATAACCCCGAGGAGAGATGTTGGTAAAAGGCAAGACGCAGCAACAGGGTTCCGGGTTGCTTGGTGTGTGCGTGTACGTGCGTATGCGTGGTGTGTGCACAAAAATAGCCGCCAGGGCGGGCATATGGTCACGATAAGTGAATGAGAATGCAAGAGGACAGAAACCAACGGCAATTTAACGGACGAGTGAGGAGAGAGAACGAGGAAGAGGGGGGTCTAGGAAGAAGCGGGCGCAAGGCTTAGCCGAGATGGACAGACAAGCGAGACACGTGGTGGTAATTACACACTCTCCCAGTGCTGGATCTTGGTCTTCTTTCACATGTTGGGCCCCAATTAGTGGTCTCTTTGCGAAGACCTGGTTTGGTTTGAGGCGGTATTTTGCGCTTTCACGGTACTTGTACCGCCATTGTGACACACCAGTCAGGAGCCGCATAACGCACACTGCAGCCCTATTGCTCCTGTGGTGGTGGGCAACGGATCCAACGGCCATAGCCGGAGGGAAGGAAAGAGAAAAGGGGTGGGGTTCCAGAGAGAGATGGCTGGATGGTATTGGTTGAAGTACTATAAGCAGGAAGAAGAGGAGGACAAGGGGGGAGAGGGAGAGGGAGAGGGTGGGAGACATCGTTCCTGGAGGATGCCGCACCCTGTCAAAGCCCTTGGCCATAAAAGCCCGTCCACGTTGTCAGGTACCCTCTTCCCTCCACCCCTGGTACATACATACGTCTGCTGCTCCATCACGATGCGTTCTGTTTGCCTATGGTGCATTGGTGCACTACATGGCACATTACCATTAGTACTTATAGAGTTAAGTATCATGATATGGAGCGAGGCCACTCTTCCTTGTAGGATTCAGAGTTGCTTGCTTGCCGGAATCCGAAGTAGAGGGGGGAATGCGATCTGGACCAAGTCCGCTGTGATTGAGTGGAGGAAGACAAAGACAGAGACAAGAAATACGAAAGAAGAGGGGCATGCGGAGGAGGAGAGAAAAGCAGAATAGTTCGAAATGGACGCGGATTGTGTTCCGGCCACCGGTTTTTTGGGTCCACTGCGCGCTTCCCTGGAAGGAGAACAACAGGCCCCTCCTTTTAGAATTTCAAACTACAGGACATAGTGGCCATACACACACACACACACACACACACACACCGTGGGATCCAACGGACCAACGTCTGGCCGCCTGAAGCCCTGCAACATGCCCTCTTGTTCTGGCAACATGGCCGCTGCAGCCCGAATGAAAAAGCATCTCGCCTAAATCAATGGCTATCCTGCTGGACCACGTAGTCACACGAGTGAGGAACCTTGCCGACCCATCTCGGTCCGAACGACTTCTTCAATCCAGTTGATTGGCAAAAAAGTGGGCTCAGCTCTAGGGACATGCAAGCCTCCTGGCCCCCAAACCTTCCATACCCTTTCTTTTTCTCCTCATACGCTGAGCTTATTATTTGATTGTACCATAGTAGCTTGTATACATGTACTGCTATTAACGAACATCCGTGCTTATGTGCTTTAAGTCTTTGACTGGTTGGGCCACGACCACCTGTTCTTGCTGATGAAATGTAATACTCATAGACCACTACCTCCCCTTCGTTTCAGGTTTACAGGTCAGCCCTCGCCGGCTCACCTGCCCAGGCCCTTCGGATCAGCTCCCGAATAGGCCCTCTCTCGATCTCGCGCGGGTTCCAGTACGGGTTGCTGACCGCCACGTCCGCCGCCTTGTCGATGTCCTCCTCCTTCATCCCAAACTCCCTTAGACCCCTCTTCACTTTTAACCTCTCCAGCAAAACATTCAGCCCGTGCACCGCATCGTTGTCCTCCTCCCCCTCCTCCCTCTTCTTCTCCTTATCATTCTCCACCACTAGCACCAGCGCCCCCGCCAACCTCGTCATAGCCTCAGGAACCCTAGGCGCATTATACGCTACAGCATGCGGCAGAACAGCAGTATGCGTCTCGGCGTGCGGCAGGCCTAAGCTGCCTCCCAGCGCGTGGCAGAGCTTGTGGTGGAGAGACATGCCCACGCTGCCCAGACAAGTGCCGCACAGCCAGGCACCGTAGAGGGCGGAGGAGCGGGCGGTTTGCGAGTTTGGGTCCTCCCCCACAATCTGCGGCAGGGCAGTGGCGAGGGCTCTGGTGCCTTCGACAGCGAGGAGGGTGATGATGGGGTTTGTGTTGCGGGCGTAGAGGGCCTCGACTAGTTGTTGGGCTAGGTGTTAGTCCTCCCTCTCTCTCTCTTTTCTTTCCTTCCCTTCCTTTTTCCAACTAGGTCATAATTACAAAATTATAATAATAGAACTTACCTGCATGGGCGATAGCGTTGACGCCGCTCACTGCACTCATCTCCACGGGAAGGGTCATGGTCAGGTCCACGTCGTAGATGACGGTGCCTGGCAGGATCTTGGGATCGCTCCGTGTCGTCTTTACGCCGTCTGCTGTCTCGCCTAGGATGGGCGTCATCTCACTGCCAGCATACGTAGTTGGTATGCAAATATGAGGCAGGCCTATCCGAGATCAGCAAAAGAAAAAATCAGCTTGTGGGCCACACACACCAAGTCTCCCCCCCTCCCTCTTCCTCCATGCCGTCCTAGTCTCTCAGTCTGTCTCTCTTTCATGGTTGCGACCCAACAAACTCACCCGTTCTGGTGCTGATGGCCTTGCCCAGGCCAGTAGTGCTCCCGCCCCCGATAGAAACAACACAGTCTGCGTCCTGTGCCCTTGCATACTCGAGCGCCTGGTCCGTAACGTCCGTAGGCGTGTGCATGGTGGCCTGGCTGAACACGCCCGCCGCCTTGCCGTTCAGGATCGTATTCAGATCATCTGCCTGGCTGGCCTGTTCGGGGGTCGAGAGGAGCAGCGGCCGGACGAGATTCTGGCGCTCCAGCTCGGCGGGCAGTTTCTTCACAGTGCCGCGGCCGAACAGGACACGGCTTGGGTTTGCGTTGTATTCGAAGTCGTTCATCTTTGACACCTTGTGTTAGTGAAACATAGATGGAGAACTTAATGGATAATTAAAAAGTGACTAATGGGTGCTTCAGGTGAACCGTTGGTGTCGAAGTTGAATCATACATGCTCTGCTCGCGTTGAAATAAAGTCAACGCCTATTGTTCAATATCATCATTATTTATGGACTACCCAGGCCAAGCAACATCTCCAACTCCTGCATCCATTCCCCACCCTGACAGTGAAATCATTGATCCCCTCTTCCATATAGTCGCCTTTCACGGCACTTGATGTTGCGGGCAGCTAGTTTAACCCGCATTCGGCACTGCTCAACGGATCTTGTGCAATGTAAGGCAATTCCCCTGGAACTTTGGAAGGTCAGCAATTGCCTGAAATCTTTATATAATTACCCGATAAGTGACTTCAATAAGAACGCAGCCTCTTCCTTTCTCCTTAGTACTGCTTCTTAACAACGTATAAAGAAAAGTCACGAACAGCCAGGATGCCTTCGACAGCCCATGTGAGCAGGCAAATAAGTGCTGGCCTTGGATCGGGAGTTGGAAATGAATCACCACTTGAATAAATTGCTGCCAGCTAGAAAAGAGTTCTTCGAACCAAGTCACTTCACTTTTCTCAACAACGTAGATGTTCTTTAATTGGAAAGACGTAACATCATTTTTGCACCCAGAACCATCACTAAATTAAATCCAGTCCCTCATCCTGCGGATCAAAATAGACGCCCTTAACGCCAATAGCAAATGTGAACCCCCAACTAACGATCATTTCATCTTCATGATGAGTCCTGGTTGTTACCCCTCGCCTAGAACCTCCTTCCCTACGATTGCGAATGAAAGAATTTGCATTCCTGTTAGGAACACAAACCCCAGAGAACGACTAACGTCGCCCATAACCTTCATTCCGGAGTTTGTTAAACCGGTCGTAACAGCCTCGCTCAGTCCGGTCAATCTTTTTCTGGGCCATGGTCAGCAGAGGACGTCAAAGACAGTCTCAAGACGAGGGATACCTACTGCGATGTCGTCGAACTCCATGCCCTTTCGTCGCAGTTTCCAGAGAATCGCTTCCTCCTCAGGCCCCCAGGGTTTACCACGTTTCTGTCCAAAATTCAGGTTAGACGAAGAGAACAGCCCAGAATAATCCCATAGAATCGCGTATAGCTTTCTTACCTTTGACCATGGCCTGTCCTGTCGACGTCGCACGGGACTGGGCTTCGCCATAGGGGCTACATAGATCTCAACAGGGTCCGAGTCGTAGTGAGTCTGCCCTCCCAGATGTGATGATTATTAGCACGCCCCCAATTCAAGTAAAACAGTCCACCGCTACTACCACTAGCAAGAGTCAAAACTTTACCTGGAACGGCGGCTCCGGCGGATCATAGAACGGGAGAATGCACAGCGACAAACAGTCCTGGTACCTCTCGCGAAGGAACTGCCTGGCGTGGTCCCGTGCGGCCTGCACCTCTGCCTCCTCCTCGGCTAGAGACATGCCACTGCGAACGTTGACGCAGCCAGGGGTGAGGCACTCAAAGTCCGGATTGTCGACCTCGCGCTGCGTCATGAGGCGTGTCGAGGTCCCGCAGACGTTGTCGGACGCGCAGTTGCCGGCGCAGACGTCCTCGGAGTAGATGATCTCCTCGCCGAGGCCACTGGGCTCCTCACAGGCCGGGCAGAGGGGTATGATCTGGAAGCACATGGTTCGGCTGGGAATGATATTTTTTCACCACGGTAAAGACGTCTGGGGCTGAGGGTGTTGGGCCTTGGATATGGTAGGGCAGAGGCAGAGCTGGTTGAAGGATGCCCGAGATTAGGTCACAGCAGCACGTTGAGAGTTATCCGAGGACTCTTTTCTAGGCGTACCATAGTCTATTTTCAGGATAGTAATGATTTCCTTCTAGAATCATACATCTGTGCCAAATGTTTGTCATTCCCTTCTTGCTCTATTCTATCCTCTGAGGATGGTCAAAGCATGATTACCTAGAATGCATTTCATAAAAGAATGCTGCATCTTTCAGTAACGACAGCCTTCAAGGCAATCCAGCCAAACAACAATGAATAACACGTTTGCAAGGCCACTCTTTCTCCTTGCATCGCATTTACTTCTTCGAAATAGATCAAGGTCCCTTGAGAGCAGACCATCATCAATGACGAGCAACAAAGTCACGCTCCCATATCCCTTCAACAGCGTAATGCTAAGATCTTTTGGGAATTCCTTAGAGTCGTAAGGCCGGTCTACTGCTGCAACTCGATGTCAACAAGACCAGACAAAGATCTTCTGGAACTGACGCTGGAAATACCTTGTTTACAGTGTACATCTCCTCTACATGTCACGAATCTTTGCGAAAACCCATCGTTGTCTGGGTGGACACACCAGGTTTGCGCTGACAAGACATTCCCTGATTGAAACACAGCCGGATACCAAAGCCCAGACCACCAAGGCCACAAAAGCCACAGAGGATCTGAATGGACCGTTTTCACAAGCTTTGAGTTGGGAAGAGCTTGGAAAAATATTTCCATCGACACTAAAGTGTTTGGAGAAGAAGTGCCGCTATTCAACTGAGGCCTAAGGGCTCACGTTGTCCCGAAACTGTTCCGCCCAATGGCATGGCAAAACCAACGTGATTCATCTCAAGGTGTGCAGGTGATCTTCCCCTCCATACTTTAATACCGCTTAATATTTGCGGAGTGATCACGCTTCAGACGTATCCATAACCACGCTTTTAACCGACCCCAACACTGACCATACACGTTGACTGCCGGGTCCACTCAGGCCTCTTCGGGTCTAAATCCTTTTATTTTAGCGGTCTACAGTACAGAACCAACAGACCCCGCATTCATTGATTGGCAGGCTTTGTATTCCTTTACGACAGTATCTTATTATCTATCATAAAAACTGTGGTTGCTATGGTGCCTACAAGGGGTATATCTCGGTGGCGATCTGCTTATGGGTCGCTGGGGGTGCCTCACCGAAACGGGCGTTGAACCTTGACCGTCGTGTCTCAACGTCTCTCACGTCTCTTCTCGTGTTCTTTCTCTCTTCACCGAGGAATTCAGAACTGTCCGTGTACTCGCGTGTCTAATAGTAGGCAATCATGGACCCGACCAAGAACAACACTGATGCACCTTCGGTGAGGAGGATAGAGACGCAAGATCCTCCATCAGACGTTGAGAGGGAACATATTGTTCCCATTGAGGAGGAAGCAGTGCTGGACGCGCAGCATATCAACCTCAGCTGGAGGTCTTGGGTAAGTTATAAGGGCACGTCGACAGAATTACCATACAAGAGGAGCCTGCTGATAGCAAAGTATAATAGCTTGTGGTTTTTGTGACATGTTTTGCGTACGTCTCCATTACCTTCTAGAGATGGCGTCCCAAAAATATCCCTCATACTGACAACTTCCAGCATTATGGCGCAGGTCTTTGTTGTTGTGGCGGCAGGTTCAGTGATTGCTTTCATCGTTCGCGATTTGGGCGATACTTCTATTTCTGGCTGGGTGATTCAGGTTCGTTGCGTTCCTCTGCTCTCATCCGAGTTGTTGAATGATGACAGCCTAATATCAACGAAATCGTCTCTAGGGGCCACTTCTGATGCAAAGTGTCCTGTCACCGATTGTCGGTCGCCTCTCTGATGTTCTCGACCGCAAGTATCTCGCAGCCGTCCCGCCCCTCATCGCGTTCGTTGGGGCCATAATCTCGGCCAAGGCTACCTCGATGAGCATGCTCATAGGCGGCGGTATTCTCATCGGCACAACCCTCGCCACCATCTCCATCGTGCAGGCGATCCCATCCGAGATCCTGCCACTCAAATATCGGGCCCTGGCGAACGGCTTTTCATTTATGGGCGGCGCGATTGGCGGAGTGTCAGTTTCAATTCCTCTCCAGAAACAATGGTACTTCCTCGATAGGAACCACGGCTAATGAGTGACTGGATGATGAAAATACAGGATTGGAAGTCTGGGTGCTGGTGCCGTGACTAACCTCAACGAGCAAGGCTGGCGATACATCTTCTGGATGCAGGCAGCATTCCACGGCACCACCTCTCTGGGCCTCTTTCTTTTCTACTGGCCGCCCAAACAACAACGATTGCACCCGGAGATGCGCATCAGAGACTACATCTGGGCCTGTGATCCCGTGGGTTCTGTGTTGTTTATCTGCAGTGCTACTCTCCTCCTGCTGGCTCTGGACTGGGCCGGCGGCTCTTATGCGTTCTCCGATCCTCATGTTGCCGTTTCTCTGGCATTGGGTCTTGTATTGTTGTTTGTTTTTGCGGGCTATGGTGAGCCTGTCTTCTTCCTTTTCGTCCTTCCTTCTCTCCCTCTTTGCCTCTTTTCTTTTTGTTCCTTTTTTTGCGCTTTCCTCTTCGAGAACAACAACAGAATTTGACTAACACCTGTTCCGAAGAGTGGCGAGGGCGGTCCGATGGTCTCCTGGCCCATGTTTTCTTCCGCAACAACGCAAACTTTGCACTTTCGACATTTGCCTTCGCCGTGGAAGGATGGATCTTCTATAGCGCCGTCAACTCGGTCGTCCCAGAGATCATTCTTAATCTGGGGTTCCAGACGAACTCGTGGCTCATTGCCATCCGGCAGCTAAGCTATACCCTCCTCACCATGTTCGCCTCGATTCCTATCACCTGGTACGCGACGGCATACAAGGACATGAAAGCCCCGTTGCTAGTCACGTTTACTATATTTCTGGTTGTGTAAGTTGATATTTGGTTATGCACTCCCTCGCTGGGCCCGGACCTGGAAGAGACGACAAGCTTACACCTTGGTAGGTCCATCTGTTATGCCTGCATTCAACCCGGGTGGAACAAAGCCCAGATAGGCTTCAGCGTCCTCGCGGGTATTGGACAGTCGGGACCTCTTACTCTCCTCGTCGCCTGTGTTCAGTTCACAGCACCTCACGCTTACCTGTCGACGGCCACGTATGTATCTCTTCTCTTCTCTCTCCCTCTTTTCCCCTTCCTTCCCTCGAAGCTTTTGATCATAAATGGAGGACCTTGTTTGACATCCATATGTCAACAGAGGCATGGCCTTCTCCGCCCGAGCCATCGGAGGCGCATTCGGCTCCGCTGTTCTTGACGCAATCATCAACGGCCGTCTCGCTACGCACTACGACTCCGCCGTAGGCAAAGCAGCAGTCCAAGCCGGACTTCCCGAAGCCAGTGTTTCCGATCTGCTGACTGCCCTGGCGTCAGGCGTGCTCACGGGAGTGGAGGGTGCCACGTCGGCGGTCTGGGCGGCAGCCGTAGAGGAGAGCAGGTGGCAGTATGCGAAGGCGTATCGGCTGGCATGGGCCAGTGTGATTCCCTTTGTCGTGCTGGCGCTGGTGGCTGTGGCTTTTCTGAGGGGAGTCAAGGAGCTCATGACGGAGAAGGTTGAGGCGACGGTTGAGCATGTTGGCCAGCAAGAATCGGAAGGCTCCGAGAAACAAGACTCGGCATGATACCGTCAAGATGTGTCTAGTCTTATCTCAACAAGACGGTCATGTACTGTACCACTGCACTAGGGTTTAGAGACATTTTTCTCTCCCAGTCCTCCAACACAAGATCGCCCTTCATATACATATGATACAAGGTTTGCCCGTTGTTTTCATTTTTTTTTATTTTTCCTTTTACCTGCCTAATTACCTACATACTCCTTCGCATTGCAAACTATCATGGAATAGTAGAATAGGCGTTGAGAGCAAGCTGCCCACCGAGGTGAGCGTACAAGACGTTGCCACCCTCAGGTATCTCTCCCTTCTTAATGATGTCCATCATGCCAGCCAGACTCTTGCCCTCATATACCGGATCCGTGATGAACGCCTCTGTGCTGGCGCCAAACTTGATAGCATCGATTGTTTGTTCGTCTGTTCAACCAGCCGTCGTCAGTCAGCCAGCACTCCAACATACAAACAAACAAACAAAGATAAACAAGTGTATCAACGAACCTGGTATGCCATAGGTTCCAGCATGATATCTGTCGTCGAGAATCACATCACTCTCAGTGATATCATCCTCACTCAGACCAATCTTGGCAGCAGTAAACTTGGCGATTCTCAGCACCTGATCAAACGTCTGCTTCACCTTGGCGCTGGCATCAATGCCAATGATCTTTCTCGGCTTCGACCCGCTCTTCTTCTGCGCCAGCTTGAACCCAGCAATCATGCCCGCAAACGTCGACCCCGTCACAGCGCACACAACAATGTGGTCAAAGAACACACCCATCTCCTTCTCCTGGGCCTCGACCTCGAACGCCCAGCGGGCGAACCCGAGCCCGCCGAGCGGGTGGTCCGATGCACCCGCGGGGATGTAGTAGGGCTTGCGGCCGGCGCCCTCGAGCTCCTCGGTCAGGCGGGCAAGGGTTGTCTTGTGCTCGATGCCAAATGTCGAAGGGTCGAGGCGCGTGTCGCCGCCCATGAGGCGGGAGAGCTGCAGGTTGCCAACTTTTTCGTAGCCTGGGTCGGACCATTCTACCCAGTGCTCTTGTACCGTGGCCGCCTTGAGGCCGGAAGCGACGGCTACTGCTGTTACGGCGCGGGTGTGGTTGGACTGTACGCCACCGATGGAGACACTTTTTATTTGAGTCAGTTTTGTTGCAGTCGTCAGTGAGGGAACGCCATAATACTCTTTGGTGTAGCATGCCAGACGTCAGACGGAAGATTGGGTGCTTACAGTGTATCGCAGCCAGTCTCCAAAGCATCTGGCACGAGATACTCCAGCTTGCGAACCTTGTTGCCGCCAAAGGCCAGCCCAGAGTTCACATCTTCGCGCTTGGCGTAGACATTGACCTTGCCTCCCAGGGCCTTGGAGATCTTGGGGAGCGGCTGGATGGGCGACGGGCCGAAGGTCAGTGTTGCCCGAGGAATCGAGGCGAATGGCTCAGGAAGAGGAACGTCGATTGCCATTATTATTAGTGTTTGTTGTTTCTGTGATGATGCTTGGTGATTCTCAATCGTGGACTGATGATCACTTAAGGCAAGGCCAGAGTTTCAACACAAGGTCTGTCTAGTTTTAGTAAGAAGAACACCATGAACGGTATCGCTCTTGGTATATAATTTACAAATTACGTAGTGCCTACGGACTCTAGATGTGTTCATCGTTCATCCGGCATCGGCATGGGTAGCATCGGTGGAAAAAACGGCCGTGGAGACAGAAAAGGGCAAGAGACAACGGCCGGCATAAGAAGAGACCCAGGCCGGCGCCGGGAACGTTGATGCGGATTTGGTATACAGTCCAAGCCCAACCCCACGTAAACCAAGCCCTTGTACTCACTATCATGATAGAATGATCCCACATCCAGCGAGCCCCCTCGTCCAACCATTGGGAGCCGCAATATTCCGTACAAGTCCTGGCATGCCTATCGATGGGAAGAAAGGGGAGGGGGCACAAAGAACAGAATCATAAAATGGCCCAGTCCCGAGACCGGCTATTGCAAAGCAAGACCGGAAAAAAAATCCCCACCCTTATCGTTTGACTCGTGTTGGAGGTTTTGGGAATGATAATGGGAACTACAGTACTATACAGTAGTGTGGGTGTTTTGGGCGTGTGTGCATGGGTCGCTTATAAGATATCCTGACTCAGGGTTTGTCGTGGATGCGGCATCATGTATGGTTGAACAAGTTGAAGTATCCATTTCTTGTGTCTGCCATCTACGTGTGTACTATAGTACTTATTGCTGTGACAAATCGGTCTTACTCCACCAGAACTCACTCTCTTTTCTGCCCCATGTATCTTCCATGAAGGTCGCTGCCTTACCCAGATCGCCCCCTATCAGCTCTTCATTGCCCAGCCCAAACACCATTGCCTTGGGCGCCTCCTTGTGATACCTCTGCCAGATCGGCCTAGTAATAGTATCATCACCATCACCACCACCCTGCCTTCCGGCATTGGGGTCTCCCCTCGTGATAAAGTTGGTCACGTACGAGTTAAGCGTCTTCGCCAGTTGGACCTGGTTCTCCGAGGAGCCCATGACTTTGGGATCACACACCTCATACCGCATATTGTCCCCATGCTGCGCCCCGTTCAGGACGGTCGAGATGGCCGCCCACTGGTATAGAAACACAGGCACATCGTCTGCCGCCGCCGACGCAAACTCAGCCGTCTGTCTCACAGGGGCAACATAGGCATAATGCCCGTAGGCCGCCTCGATGCGTTTATACTGTGCCCCTACGCCCTCCCGCTCCTCCTTGTAAGGGGAGTCTGGCACGGTCACAGGATCCGGGTAGAGGGCGTCGATGGTCTGCAGGTCCTCCTCTGACAACAGCGGAAGCAGGGTGCGGAAGAAATCCACAAACTCGTGGGACTCGCTCATCGCTTTATCCACGTACAGCGAACCCTCGTTTCTCTGGAAACCCGTCATAATGGGCACCTTGTGCCATTTGCCCTGGCGCCACGTGTCGAGGGGCGGGCGCGGGATCACGTCGCCGTCGATGACGGGCTGGAACGCCCACTGCAGGCTGGGGTTGTACTTGTCGAAGACGGAGATCTGGGCGGCCTGGACCACCTCGCTGGGCAGGGATCTGAGGAACGAGAAGACCTCATCCTCAGGCAGGTTGGCAGGGACGCCGACTGCAGACAAAAAGTCCTTGAACTGTGTCTCGTGGACGGGGGCGTCATAAGGACGGACTGCCCTCGACGTTGATGCCCCAGACTCTATAATGACCCGGTTGAAGAGAGGCTTCACACCCTCCTTGAAGTGCATGAGATGATGTCCAATCTAATTTTGATGTCCAATTTGGATTAGCATATATATTGTGGGGGATGAATTTACACAGGAAGAAAAATGAAAAGAGATTGAAATCACAAGAACAAGAGACATACCGAGTGTGCACCAGCAGAGAGTCCAAACAGTGTCACATTGTCTGGATCACCGCCAAACGCCTTGATATTCTTTTGAACCCACTCAAACAGCAGAGCTTGATCCTTCAGTCCCAGGTTGAGCACACCCTCTTTGGCGCTCAGCCCGCTCGGGAGGAAACCCAGCGCACCAATCCGGTAGTTGAACGACACAGCCACGAACGGCTCCTCCGACCAGGCCATCATGGAGCCTGTGTTGTGCTGGCAGGAGGTACCGCGATTGAAAGCGCCGCCGTGCACGTACACGGCGACAGGCAGCAACTTGTCATCGCTAGAGGAGACGCTGCCGGCCTGACGAAAGATGTTGACTGTCAGGCAGTCCTCGCTGTAGACCAGCTCGGGACCACCTGTGAACAGCTGCTTTCCTGGCGCCGCCGGGCCAAATTTAGATGCGTCGGTAACGCTGTTCGGGGAAGGCGGTAATAGCTGGGTTGGGCGGAACCGTCTGTCTCCCACAGGAGGGATGGCATAGGGAATCCCGAGGAATGCTTCTACACTTCGAGGGCGAAGAGGCTCCTTGGGTAGTGTGATGCCAATGACTTTGCCTTGTTGAGGCAGCGCCACAATCGGGCGAGTAGAGTCCACTTGCAACACCATGATCAATCACTGTTCTCTTTGTGATGGTGATGTTAACTCTCCCTCTCTCTCTCTGTATGTGTGTCCGTCAGTGCTTGCTCGTTCGTATCGTGAGAAGAGTGAATACATACTTATGTTGGTTTGCATATATCCTCATATTGAGGAGTAAGTACGTATGTAATTACGTGCTAGCGAGGTCGGACATGGGGTCGGGAACCACAGCCGGCACTCAGAGAAGACAACCGTGAACCGGGTAGGGGAAACCGGAGTGTTGGATCCCCTGCTCCATCCCTCCTCCTTCTCATTGGTCCAGAATGAACACGCAGATAAACAGCCCAGGACACCATCCTATCACCTCGTATGTTCTCGCTCATAAATTTATTTCCTTATAAAAATAAGTCATGGTGGCCATTGACACCAAGGCTACCATCGGCCCCCTCCGTGGTAGGTAAGTTCTTCCCCTGGCGAACGTGCCTTTGAATGTCAAGGCCACAGGCATAATTGGACCTATGCGCAACAATTGGCACGTCGCCCATAACGATCGTCACGACTCAACAACGTACCATTAGCTCAAGACGCAGACAAGACACTTGGCATCTCAACAGCAGGTCTGACCCTTCATTGCACATCTTACCTTTAAAGCAGGGTGTCCAACGAAAGAAGAGGAAGACAGAAATAAGGTCCGAGCAGAAAATATCCATACTACAACCTTTGGTCAGTTATCGCACAAGCAGCGTGACCTTGTACCATAGTAATGTTCGCTCCCCGGGGACTAAGAAGCTTGTTGCCGATCGGTATCCTCCCGAAGTTGCTCTCTCTCTTCTAGCCGATCGGCATCGTTGCTCACTACCCTTGTAGTCTTGTTCAGTGATTCCTATATTAATGACTGTTTAACTGCTTGGCAGATAAACAATCAAGTTGATTGTTGTATCGCTGAGACCCACGTCTGATTCAAGGCGGCAAAACTATATTGATAACACGCGCCTGGTCCCTATGATAGTAATCTCTGGCTCCACAGGGCCATTCTACTTCTATACTATAGTAATTATGGTAGTATAATGAGAAAGCCACATCTCCTGCTCCTGCTGTGAGTGTTTTTGTTTGTGTTGTTGTTGCTGTCATCTTGCAACCCAAGACCAGAACATCTCAAGCACAATAAAAAAAAGCAGCAGCAGCAGCATGGCCTCGCAGGACGCGGATCTCAAGCTGGAGCAGCTTCCCGCCGAAAAGAAGGCTGTTGCTGACGACGATGTCTCCATCTCCCGCGTAAAGTCCGTCACGGCCGGCGAGATCGTCAACCTAGACGCCAGCGAGGTGTTTCTCCGAGAACACAACTTCCACGATGACTACCTGGCCGAGCTCCTGGCCGACGCGAGCCTCAACAAGCGCCTGGTCCGCAAGATCGATCTCATTGTCCTGCCGCTGCTGGCGGGTACCTATGTCCTCCAGTACATCGACAAGCAGGCCATGTCCTACGCAGCCGTCTTCGATCTCCTGACCGGCACCGGCATCACCTTGGACCAGTATGGCTGGTTCACGTCCATTTTTTATTTCGCTTATCTCTTTGCAGAATATCCTTGGATGTGGCTTGTGCAAAAGACCCTTATGGCCAAGGTCGTAGGGTGCTGCGTGATGGTCTGGGGTGCCATCCTCATGATCACCGCCGCATGTTCCAACTTTGGCGGACTTGCCGCCTGCCGTTTCTTTTTGGGGATTTTTGAGGCTCCTATTACGACCTGCTTTATGCTGATCGTAGCTATGTGGTAAGTCGGGTTTTGATCTCATTGCCTTGGTCCTGATATGTAGGCGTTGTGGTGGCCTCCCCTCAGTGGACAACCGACCTTCTGAGGCTTGTAGCCGCAACTAATCTGATTTTATAGGTATACTCGACAAGAACAACCATTCCGCGCCGGAGTATTCTACTGCTGCAATGGTGTGGGATCCATGATCGGTGGTATCCTCACGTACGGCATCGGTCAACTTTCCAACTTCCCCGTCTGGAAGGCCATCTTCCTCCTCTGCGGCGGAATCACTGTCTGCTGGGGTGTCCTTCTTTTCTTCTTCCTACCAGACAGCATATTATCGGCTAAGCGGTTCTCACTCGAAGAGAAGGCTCTGCTGATCGCCCGTGGCCGTCTCGCCCACACTGGTATCCTCAACAAGACGATCAAGTGGACCCAGGTCCGCGAGGCTCTATCAGACCCTCAAGTCTGGCTTCTGTTCCTCTTTGTTCTTTTGAACGAGGTCATAAATGGTGGCTATGCGAATTTTGGGAAATTGATTATTAAAGGCGTGGTGAACGGAAGTCTGAAGACCACCGCGTTGGGCATCCCACAGGGTGCGTTCCAGGTGATGTGGATTTTGTCCGGCACCTACGTCGCCTCGCGCTTCAAGAACGTACGCACCGTCGTCATGGCCGTCTATATCATCCCTACCATTATCGGAACCTCCCTTATGGGCTGGCTGGCCCGGACGGACTATGAGAACAAGGTCGGGGTGCTGCTCGGGTACTATATCTGCGGCTCGTACGTGGCTTCGCTGGTGCTTGCTCTGCAGATGCCTGCGACAAATTTGGGTGGATACACCAAGCGCACGACCAGCTCTGCTCTTGTCTTCCTTGCTTATTGTGCTGGAAATATCATGTGAGCACTATCCCACCTTAATTGACACGACACCTTGTATGGTACATTACTGACCATAGCTCGTTTCATTATCAGTGGACCGCACGCCTTTCTCGAGCAGGAGTCGCCGACGTACCCCACGGGTTGCAAGCTGATCCTGGCTTGTGCTGCTGCACAGGTCTGTGTGGCGCTGGCTATCCGGGCCTTGTTGAGTAGGAGAAACAAGAAGAGGGATGAGGCTGTGGCGGCGGCAGTAACACCTGGAGAGGCCCAAGATCCCACGCCTTATGACGCGACAGACATGACGGACTTTGAGAATCCTTGCTTCAGATACGTTCTGTAATATGTTGTGAGAGTAATTATATGTTGTTGAAAGCTACACGTACAAAAATCGAGACCATGACCTACTAATGAAAGCCAAACGGTATAAACTACTTTACTTATCATAAGGCTTACGATTCTATGCTGATATAGAAATGAGGACTTGAAATAAAGTTGGTTTGTAAATCTCTCTGCCCGTGCGAGGAGGTTTCAAGAAGTGTTAAACCAATAAAATGGCTGCGCAACATGCCCTCGAGCCATAGCATGTGTTCATATTCAACAAGGGGCAGAAACTGGAAGACTGAGTCTCATCCTGCTAAGTATCAAAGGACATAAGGACTTTGATAGAACTGTTCGCAACCTTGGGCTGCCGAAGCATCAACGTCTTTGGTTATTTTTCTCGACTATTCTCGTCCCTTAAGACTCGCCAGCATCGTTTCGATCATAAATCACTTTCGTTCCTCCAAAGCCAGACTTTTGAAGGCAGTAATTGGAAGTTGACCAAGTCCACCTTTTAATTCCCTTCATCTTATATTCAGAGGAGTGGTCAACAAAGTAAGTAGTCAAGAGACAAATGGCAGTTGAGTGCCTTCTATAAGATCAGCCACTGCCAGCCTGTTTCCCACTAGGAGTTCTCAATCACGCTCACAGCCCACTATTACTTTTGACGATCCGTACCTAGACATTACTACAACTTTGTCAAGTCGGCATCTATGGATACATTCATTATCTACAAAATAATCCAGGAGTACTGTTCAACCAGCCAGGACGGAAAGACTTCTATCACAGTGGAGCTGCGCCCCCAACCCTCCTCCCATCCATCTCCAGCTCGACACCATCCGTCCCCATCCGAGCCGACAAAACCGCCACACCAGCACCACTCTCCTGCTCACCCCCTTCCTCCCCACCAGCCGCAACCCCCTGCGACACCAGATGCTCGCTGTGCGTAATGACAACAATATATCCGACCCTCGCGTCCGCCATATAGTCACACCACCTGACCACAGCCGCCTGGCCTGCGGCGTCGAGGCTGTCAAACACCTCGTCGACGAGCATGTAATGGGCACGATGCGGAGACCGGGCGTTGCCGACATATAGCAGCGCAAAGAAGAGGGCGAGGTCGATACGCTTCCGCTCGCCGCCGCTGCGCTTGCCGTAGGACAGGCGGGTGTCGACCGAGAGGGAGCTGTCGAGGGCGACTGCTGCTTCCGTAGCATCATTCTGGCGTTGCCCGGCACCCTCCTTTCCCGTCTCGTTGTCGTTCTCATCATCGCCAACGAAGAGGGAGCGCAGCATGCCCGTGGTCAGGGCGGTGGTGTGTCGGCTGTTTTCGAAGAGGATGGGGAGAATCTGTGAGATGGCGGTGTTGAGTTCTGCCAGGGACTGCTCCAGGACAAATTCCCTGAAAGTGTAGAAAGACGTGGTGGCTGAAGAGGATGACGACGCTGAGGAAGAGGAGACACGACGGGATTTTTGTGCGAGTGCCGAGGCCCAGAATTCAAGGAGGTCGCGGTCTGCGGCAAGAGTGTGCATATCCTTTTCGAGAACGGCGCATTCTGTCTTGAGTTTCTCCCGTGCTGCTGTCTCTGTGTCAATGACCTCTTTGAACATGGCCAATTTCTCGGCGCTGGCCCGCGTGGCGGCCTGAAGTTCTCCGAGCCGAGCCTGCTTGGCTGTTTGAAGCTTCCTCTGGCCCTGGAGGTCAGCTAATGTCCTGAGGGCTGCGTTGAGTTGTGCGGGGTATGCTTTTGCCTTGCCTGCAGAGACTTTGTCGAGGCTGTCCCGTACGTCCTGTTCGGACATGTCCCTCTCAGTGGCTATCTTTTGTGTGATTTGCTGCTCTGCTTCAAGGTCTTCGAGACGGGAGAGGTGCTTTCGCTGCTCTGTGATTTTTCCCTCGACATCCTCCAAGGACACTCTATGAGCATGCAACACTTCTTGTACTCTTCTGGCTCTGGACTCTTCCTCTTCCTGCCCATGCGCACCAGTCAAATCGCCAAGCACAGCCAAGAGTCGTTGCAGAATTGTTGACGATACCTTCGTAAAGCATGCTACAATGCGTTGCCACAACGTCCAGGGCGACCAGCGTGATAGAGAGGCAGATTGTAGTCCGGCGTCTATGGACTGCAAAATGTGATGGATCCGTGAGAGAAAAGCCAGCAGCCAGCGGAGGATCGCACAGGTGCGTTTCTCAGGTCTTGCGAAATCCTCTGTATCTACCACGGGCTTGTTTGAAAACAGCGACGAGTACTTGTCCTCTAGGTCTGCAATATGCTGTAGCACAGCAAGCCGCCTGCTCTGAATAGCTGACCTGGCTTCCTCAAAGGCTCCTCGAATGTCTGCAAGCCTGTTATAGTGCAGCAGAGCCTCCACTTGTTGTTCAGTCGCCGACATCTGCTCGTCCAAGCTCCTAGACTGAGTCAAAGTGTTGTTATCCTCCTTGGTGCTGAGACCGATTGTCTTCTCGACGTCTCTGAGAGCCTTCTGCCTCTCCAGATCGATCTGCGTGAACTCTGTCTGTAATTTGTCCTTTGTCTTGACCAGTTGTACGATGCGCCCCTGCACATGTTCCATAGTCTGCTGTAGCCCAGCCAGCTTGGACTCCAGCTGAGCTTGATCCTCTCCCAACCTGCGTAAAAGGCGCCTGGTGGTGCTACCGCAGCGGTCCAAGATCTCCAACCCCAGGACGGACAGGATCAGGTCCCTGCGCTGCGGGGCCGTCGAGCTCAGGAAGCTCGTGGCACTCTCGTGGCCCAGCACAATGGTCCTGACAAAGGTGGTGTAACTGATACCCAGCAGCTCATCGATAGCCGCCTGCGTGCTCCGGACATCCGCCTTCTCGAACTCAGGCAGCATTCTTCCGTCCCGCTCGACGATGATCCTGTTTCCGTATTCCTTGTGCCTGCGAAATCTGGTGATGGCGTAGCCGTTGTCAAAGACCATGCGCACGCTGCAGTCTTTCTTGATCTTGTCGTTGATTACATCGTTGGCACCGATTCCGACGCGCAGGCATTTTCCAAACTGGCACCACACAATGGCCTCGACGAGGGTGCTCTTTCCGGAGCCGTTCTCACCCACGAGGAATGTGACGCCTCGTCTGATGTCTGTGCCGAAGTCGAGGTGGATTGTAGATTGTATTCCAAGGAAGTTCGTGATGCTTAGCGAGCGAGGTTGGGCGTTGAAGACGGTTGGAGAGTGGAATGTTGGACCGGGTGAGGATAGCCTCACGTGAGAGGCGGCGGAGGGATCTTTTCCATCAACACTTCGAGGTGGGATTATGGTTTTATAATTAAGAGCCTCGGGCTCGCCCCCTTCAAGTGTCTGGCTCCCCTCCTCTGATTGCTCGTTGGCTGCGGCCTCTAGCAGTCTTTGTCCGACCTGAACGAGCAACCCTCGAGACTTCTCCAGCGACTTGTCCAGATCGAGGGCATCCACATATTTTGCCACTTGCTCATAAAGATCAAGCTGCTCGGGCCGGTGCGGGTCATGAGCTTGTATCACCTGATCGGAGGTGCCATTGGAGGTTTGTTGCTCGCAATCTTTGGTCTCATCCATATCATTCTCCAACACAAGGTTCGGCTTGTGAATCGAGGCATCACTGGCAGGCGTTGACGCACCAAGTCTTTGCGCAACGACCGTGCCCTGAAACCTGGGCGCAATCGGACTCCAGCTTCTGATGCTGCGAGCCCCGAGAGTGACGAGCTTGTCCCTTGCAGCAGCATACTTGAACCGTGTGAGATCACCCAACAACATGACATGTCTGCCACGGATCAGCTCCGGTTCAGCCTCATCACCCAGAACCTCCTCCACGCCGGCAGTCATGTATCCCACGGCATGAGGGTTCGCAATGAGCTCATGTTCCAGCGTCTGAGGGTCCAGCAGGACGACGCCGCGCTGCTCATCCCACAGATCCGCCCAGGTTAACTGCAGCGGCGATCCCACATATGTGACGCTCCCACGCAGGCGGGCTGCCTCGTCCACGGCCTTGTCTGACCGTCCATCACGGGAGTTGGAGGTCAACCACGGCTGCTGCAAGATGGACTGGTGCGAGTGAAAATGCCCTGTGAAGGTCCTGGCCAGGCGAGAGAAGTGGCCTGGCCCCATCAGCCCGTGGTACGCCACAGACCCAGTCTTACGACTGGTGGCATCCGAGCTGGGCCTGACGACATGGCGCTGGGTGATGGCCCTATGGACAGCGAGGTGGGCAAAAGCAATCGTCTCGGCAGCGTCCTCGTCACTCAAGGCGGCAACGACGTCTGTCAACTCAGACTGGTCCTCGCGGAACGGCAGCGTCAGTATGTGGCGGCCATCCCACACGTGCTGGCCGACATCCCAGTGCAGCTGCACCGCTGGCGCAGCCAGGCGCAGCGCGTCGAGAGCGGTGGTGGCGCGGAGGTGGTCGCGGCGGTAGGCCAAGTCATGGTTGCCCAGCACGACGTGCACGTGAGGCACCTGTGCGTCGTGCACGAGCGAGCCCAGGAAGCGGTAGCAGGCCGAGAGGACGTGTGTGGGCTGGCTGGTGCGGGTGGTGAGCAGGTCGCCGCAGACCACGACGCGGTGAACACGGCGCTGAGCTGCCACAGACGCGATCCACTCTGCTGTCCTGGTGATACGGTCTAGGTCCTGGTGCCTGAAATGGATGTCGGCCAGGAGCAGCCACTTGATACCGACTGAGCGCATGGTGTTGTGTTGTGTTGGTATGGTGGCTCCGAGTCTCGACCTGCTCTGGCGCAGAGCGTTAACGTTTGTGTGATCGTTTCTAATCCAGCATTGCGGCTAGAGAGGAGACACGAGGGTCTGTCACCAGAACTAGGCTCTCCAGTAATGGCTGAGCAGATTGTTGTTTGGGTTCTGATTTGTGAAGGTAGTTGTGCAAATATTGCTGAGTTTGCTGTGCCGTGTTTTCTCCGTAGTTAAGTAATCAGAGCGCCGTCAATCGTTTGCGATGACGTCCGTGAATTCGCTGTTCGGTGCAACACTCTTGGAAGATTCTCTGTCTCAGCCCAGAAAGGTCAAACATCCTTCTTTGAGAAAATTGAGGTAGGAGAATTTCGAAAATCCTCTCTGGGGACTCTGACAGTGCTCTTTTCTTTGAAGTGGCGAGTATTGTTGTAGCGGGTAATGGCATAAGCTGTTATGCGTGAATACGTGGTTCTCTGGTTCAAAGGATGTTACTGTGTAAGTACTGTGAAATGACTTGGATCTATATTTGCTCATAGACTGCAATAACAAGCATTCAAGTAGATGCCTGTTCAAAGCGGAATCCAAAGACATATGAAACAAAGTTCTAAATCGTCAACCTCTCAAGGTACTTATTGGAGATACAAACCGACCAAGTGTCTCTAAAAGGCTCAGCTGACAATCGCTCAATTCTACCAGCTCCACTAGATCGGGGAGACGCATTTTACGATGCACGGATACTGAATAGAAAGCGGGTCATTGGGGAAGAATTTTGCGAACGATCAAGCTGGCTGGATAGCGTCAAGAGGAAAATCAATGAAGCTTGTAAACGGAGGTTGAGATCACGAATAGGATGAGACTCTTTGCGTCACGATACCTATTCTGACAAATAATGATGTTAGGATAGACTAGCCAATAATGAATTAGACGAGACTCCCGGCGATGATACTTGGCCAGCAGCAGATCCCAAAATTCTAATACAAGCGTTCAGAGTACACGCACCCCAAAATTAGGACGCCTAGCTAGGGCTAATAAGGATCGTTGGAAGAAAGCCTTTTCCTATGTTCAAGTTTACAGTACTGACAAACCGTGCCCGTCCCGGTAGAAGGCCCGCATTCGCTACACTCAATCATCTCGCATCATGGATATTATCTTCCTCATCAAATTCCATGTTGTTGCCATGATTGCTGTTATGAAAGCTGCCATCGCTGTCATTGACGCTGTCATTACAACTATCGAGGCTGGTGTTGACAGCTCTGCTCTTCTCTTCTTGTAAGGAGAAAAGCTTTCTTTAACTACCATGTCCGCGGTGGTCAATCCCCCTTGGACAGTGGCCATGGCACCTTTTCTCTACTTGTCGTCTGGGATGGCAACCAGCTACCAGGGCGTTTGGTCGAACGTCTACTTGATTTCACGGTTACGGCCATCTCCGTAATTTGTCTTGGGAAAAGGGAAGGCTACAAGACAGGTGGTACCAGATACGATTATGGGATGGGAGATTTTGAGGCTTTGCTCTTGGTCATTACGGTCTATGGACCATACTTTCTTTTTCCCTTCTTCTTCTCTTCTCCTTTTCGGCATGTTCGGGAATTAAAGGTCACGGATGACCAGTGAAGCACCTTTGCTGATTTTCGCACCCCGACAGTGATTCCACATCACGCCCCAGAACGCCCCCCTCCTCTTGTGGATTCTCTTCTTCCTCTTGCTTTTCCTCTTGCTCTTCCTTTTCTACATTACCTTTTGGTGTCTTGCCTTCACCAGTCACACTGTTAGGCGTCAGAAAATAGCCAGTCTCTGCTGTTTCACGGCTGTCAATCAGTCGATCACCTGCTGTAGCCTCAATATCTGGATCACGCCCTCTGGACTTGAAACTCAATAGTTGCCTCCTTCTCATCTCTTGCTTCGTATAGAGACAAATCCAGAACATCTCGAGATATTCCTACCAGGCACGTACAGTGGATAGAAGATGGTGAGTTTGATGTAGAGTTTACCATCGACTTCCTAATCCCATATATATGCTCTGTCGAAAGATGTACTTGTCGGGGAGGTTTTTGGGTTCCCAGAAGTAGTGATAGCAGCTTAAGCCTGACATAGGAACTTCATGAGAACCTTCACTCCGATAAAGTGTAGTTTGACAAGGTCAGAATTCTATTTGAGATTATGTACGCCCCAACAATGCCAGTCGCATCATCATGAGCTGCCTGGAATTGGCAGACCCATTAGGTAGAAATAGATACAAGAATGGTTTTTGCCTCTTTGCAGAGAACGGTGCTTTTCGTCCAGGCTCAAGAGTCCTATGCCTGGACACCTTTTATCTTCGCGTGCTTGCCTGTGTGCCGCGGCTTGTCGTTCCCAACTTCCAAAAGACAGCAACGTCCTTTAAAAGCTGCCGCTGAAGCCCTGACCAGTAGGCTGGGCACCGCTCTTGGTGAAGGTCTGGAAGCCGCTCCTGTGTGCGAGTTAGCTGGCCTGCTCTCTAAAGAGACACCGACGTGGTCTGGTCGTGAGAGGAATTGGGACTTACGGTGCGGAGTCGCCGCCGAAGCCACCAGCAGAGCCAGAGCCAGAGCTAGAGCCGCCGAAGGAGCCAGTACTGGAACACACGTCTTGATTAGTTTCCCGTGTTGTAAGAGCAGGTTTGATGGGGATCAACTCACGGCTGAGCACCTCCAGCGCTGAAGGAGCCACCTCCGAACCCGGAGCCAGAGTCGGATCCGCTGCTAGAGCCTCCGAAAGAGCCAGTACTGAGCAGATCTTGGTTAGTTCCTCGAATATTTTGATGTATCCAACGTTCGATCGGGGGAGGGGAGGGGTTTGGACTCACGGCTGAGCGCCTCCGGCGCTGAAGGATCCAGGGCCGCTGTCGGAACCGCTGCTTCCAAAGCTTCCAGTGGGAGAGGCACCGCTTCCCTGGCCCTGGCCTCCAGACTGCTGGGCGTTGTTGTTACCTCCGAAGGCGCGACGCTGGACCTCAGACGCACCGGTACTATATAAATGTTAGTGTTTGTGTCCTTTGAGAGGTCGCCTTATTTACAATCTGAGGATGGGTTACTCACGGCTGGGCGCCAGATGCAGACTGCAGGGGACCGCCAGGAGCACCGCCACCGAAAGCTAGCACAAGAATTAGCATCTAGTCATAACTAAAATCCAAGAGTGGCATCCAGAAAACTTACAGCCAGTGGGCTGAGCACCTCCCGAGAAGTGACCACCACCGAAGCCTCCAGTGGGAGCGCCCTGGCCTCCGAAACCACCGGTAGGCTGAGGACCCTGGCCGGAGAGGGCGTGAGCCTGGCCGCTGGGGAAAGCACCGCCAGCTCCGCCGGTAGGGGCAGGGCCCTGGCCGGAGTGGTGGCCCTGTCCGCCGAAGCCGCCGAAGCCACCGGTGCCAGAGGGAAAGGCGATGCCGGTGCCGGTAGGCTGGAAGCTCTCAACGCCGCTAGGCTGCTGGGGAAGGGCAGCGGCCAGCGCGAAGAGCATGGAAGCAATGAGGGGGCTGATCTTGACCATCTTGACTGATTTTGATGTTGACTTTTTGGTTGAGAAAGGGGTCAAATAATGGGAATTCTGCTGCTTGTTCAAAAATGGAAGAATTCGAAAATGTAAAAGAAGGCGGCGTCGATTTCGTCTAGCGAATGAACGTGGGTCTTGACAAGTTAACAAGAAAAGAAGATGATGAAGACTAGCTTCAAGGAGTGACTTTGAAAGGTTGGAATGGGCTGAAGAGGAATGAGGAGGGAAAACAAATCGTCTCGAGGATCAAGACTGGAAAGCCATTCTTATAGGGAATTGGTCTTTACTCTTTTTTGGAGACAAGCCAGGAGCCTGTCGGCGCGGCGTATAGACGCCACCCCATGCACCATTGTCCGGGCAGTTGATGTTATCGAGCGACTGGTCCGCCTCCAATTTCTGCGAAACATTCCGTAATGGATCCTCTTCGGGCTGGGGCTCCAGGTGGGTCTGCGGATCGCCCTGGTGAGCAAGGTTGAGTTCATCTGCGTGGAGGAGGCCAGGGGTGCCCGCGGCTCCTTTGTGCCTGTACATGCAGGCGTGCGGGTCGAACCCCTTACCAAGTGAGATCCAGAGGCATGTGAGATGGAACAGGAGACTAACATAGTAGTACTACATACATAGTATGTGCATTGTACCTTGGATACTATGAGCAATCATTGGACCTCGCTTAAGATACCTACTACTACTTGTCTACAGGAGAGAATTTATAGAAAGTTGAGCGTATACTGATTCGTAGCAGTAGTCTTGGTTGGGGTGGGCGTGCGGCTGTGTAGGTTGTCTTCTGCTGGATGGCCGTGTCCGGGGCCTGCTTGAAGAGCTGCTGTAGTTTGATAGTGTTTGGTTGAGAATGGCTTGCCGCCATTCAAGGGCAGTATGCAACATGGCATGCAGGTACGAAATGGCAGGCTGGCAGATACACAGTTCCCCCCTCCCCCTCCTCCCTCCCCGGCTCCTCTTGCCCCCAAGAAACGGGGGTTACTTTTTTTTTTCTCTCCCTTTTTTCTTTCTGTCTCCTTTCTTGCTCGGTGGGTCAACAATGTGCACATTCGGGGAAAAAAAACAAGAAATATGTAAGTTTGAGGATAAGCGATTAAGCATCATTTGCACCTGTGTTGAAAAAAATGACCTGAGGTGGATCTATAGCCCTCCAGTGGCCCTGGTTAGTATGGATTGGGGGGGTCCTGGTAGCACTAGGACCCCAGAAGGTGATGACGAGTACACCCCGCCCATCGCCATTTGTTTTGAAACGAACCCTTAACTCTGGGCGGTATTGTTCTATTCCTGGTGGGCACCATGAAACTGAAGTTTACCCCGGAAGAAGGAGGAGAAGGAGGAGGAGGAGGAGGAGGAGGAGGGGGACGGCCCACACCACATCTCCTAGGGGTTGACGGATTCTTGTGTGGGGGTTCCGTTGCTTTTGGGCGGTCTAGAAGTGTTCATTTTTACTTGTTTGTTCTTCCTCCTCCCCTGGCAATAGATGGACAGGGGTGCGCACCTAGGTAGAGAGAGGAGGGCAGGGGATGGCCCCCGGGGACGGCCGAGTGACGTTTTGACCATAGTTCTTGTTACCACTGGGAGGATAAAGGAGGCGGGTCAGGATGGGTGGTTTAGAATATAACACCCGCAGGTATTAACCTTGAAAATTGAAATCTCATTATTTATCAACAGATAGGGGAATAGGGGAATTCAATGTGATCTTTTGAAAAGCACGTACATAAAACACGTAGACGAGCCCACACAAGTGTCCACAAGCTTATGCACATCATCTGGATTCTAGACATAGTCCAAGACTTTGTATCGAACCATATGCGTGCGGACTTGGAGGAGGGCACATACATCCAGGCGCCTGGACGTGTGATGATCAACATAGGGCACGCCAGGCCTGTAGTAGATCTTTTCTTTCTTGGTTGATCGCCCGCCAAGGTTGGAGGGCAGACATACACACACGCACGCCACAGCAGATCACGACAAGGGCAGGTAGCAGTGGAGAACGACCTGTTTCATGTTTCAAGCGGCTGCCCCTGCAGCTCTCTTCTTTTTTTTTCCTTGGGCGCCTATCAATCTAGCTTAGACTGTTTCCCGGCTAGACACGCAAAGAAACAACTTTCTTTTTCTTTTTTTTTCTCTTTGATTTTCCCATTCGTACCTCGTAATTAATCCGTGCGTCTGGATCCCACCCAACCTTTCCATGGTACCAAATCCATGTCAATTTGCGACACGAGGTGGCCTCCCTCGATCCCGGATTGCCAAGAGCGGAGGCTCTGCGGGAGGCTCTGTGCACCGGCCTGCGTCTCGATTCAACTGACAAAGAGCCCAAGAGCTGACGATTCTCGTGTGGAGATGCTCAAGCTTGGCGACGATCTGGCAGCTCACTACATAGGAGCTATCCATAACATGTAGCGTACATAGTACATCCTCGATGGGGTTTCCTCGTCGTGGTTGCGCGTCGTTGGCCCTCTCCGGTCGAGCGAGACCGATAACCGTGGAAGCGCCCCTGGCCTGTCGCTAGAGAAGGACCAGCAGTATACGAGACGCACTGTCAGTGTACTATGGTCTTGATAGTACAGTACACATAAGACGAGTGACAACGACCTTCCTGACAGGATCAGTTTCGAAATTCGCGGGCTGGTTGCCATTCAGCCGTGCACACTTCTCGATGATACCATATCGTACCAGAGCATACGCAATACACCATTTCGTTGTTCCGTGCGCTGAAATGTACCATAGTACAGCTGTTCCTGGGCATCTGTGAATCCCATTCCCGTGTTTCGAGTTGCTGTGGTGGATCCACCAATCATTCAAGAGCCATGTCCCGTCGTGCATACAAGCGACATGTGTGGCGTCTTCCAGGGGTGCCACCAGGATGCACAGGAACATCGATCCAAGGAACGAACCCAAGGCCCAAGAGCCTAACAAGCAGCTTATGTGCATGTGCATCGGATGACGGAGCGGGTGAGAAACAAACAGGAAATGAATCCCACCGAAGTCGGGCACCTGGCATTCGCCAACGTGCTATCCCCTGCGGCGCGAATTGTGCTCGCAAATGTTAATTTTACTAGACTAATACGTATTAGTAGGGCTGTGGAGGTACGGGCGGATGCTACAATGACCCAGGATACGCGAGGATTCTTGACGGACATGAGATCCTGTAATTATTAGGGGAGGAGGAACAACCTTCGCGTCATTGTCTAAATTGGATGGACAGACCACCTACACCTCTCGATAGTAGGATTGTCTAGCCTGGTTTGTATTTTCGAATTTCTTGTTCACTGGCGGATGGAGTACAGATGCATGCGCCTGAAGATCTTCTCCCCTCCTTTTTTTTATATAGTAACTAAATATCCTATAGGATTCTCCCAAGTCGTATCCTGCTGCACATTCATAGTACAACATGACTGGAACAAGATTCGACCTGTGAGTCTAGAAAGAAAGTTCGTTTCCTGCAATACTCGCCTTGCCGTCCACTAATGAACCTGATTTGCACAGCATAGGGCAGCCTGCGATCGATGCACCGACTCCCACACTCAACGATGAACGACCGAGCGTGGCCACCGCGCTCAAAACAGCTGACGATGGTTGTCTCGAAAAAGACAACACGTCAATTTGCCAAGACAGATCTGCACATCCGGTATCGCAACTGGCCCTTGCCCTGGCCCTGCTCTATACCACGGTGTCGACAAAGAGATTGCAGTTTGGATATCGCTCAGCTTGATACAAGTTAGAAGATCATTCTCAAGTCTGGCATCGTGGGTCTTTGATGTGTGACGATAACTCACCTCGGGTCTCATCGTCGATCAGAGACGGGTCTGTAAGGGTATCGTTGACCCAGCAGAAATCCTCGGTGAGCAGGTATATCCTGTTTAGAAGCAAGAAGCGAGAGTCAGCCAATACTGTACTGTGCTGCACCGAGTACTCTCACGCACACCATGACACTGCAGCTCGTGTATCCTCACCGCGACGATAGGGGACTTGGGTAACTCACTGATCCTCATCCGCTGTATTGACACTATACGTCGCGCACTGGACAACAATATACTCCCCAAATGGATATGTTCGCTCAGCCTCGCTCGTGCTGTCTGGTTCGGCCAGGCAGTCGGCTAGATCATCCCCAATCTGGGTAAGATACAACCACCGCTTGTGCTCTTCTTGTTGAGCTGCACCGGCTCCGCTGTTGGCACGACGGGCAAAATCCGCCGCGGGCGTAGATGTTGTTGGTTCAGGATCAGGCTGCCGCATCTTGGCCTCCAAGAAGGGGATAGGACCGCAGTCGTCGAGGTCGGCATCTACGAACTCAATCTGGGCCTCTGGGACGTAACAGTTCGACAGGGTTTTGTACCATTTGCTTTGGCAGGGCGTCAGTAATTATGTCAAGGAAAGATCAGGAAAGTTGTGATGGATATTATGAGGATTCCATATGAAGAAGAAAAAGGGTCAGGCATGGAGAGCATATTACCTGTTCCCAAGCACCTCGTCCCCGTTGATGGTGTAGCACGTGAGCGTAAGGTCGACCTCGGGCTGGTACATCTTCGTATGGTCCTGGAGCTCGCCGACAAACTCGGGGATAATGTTGCACTCGGTGTTGTATTCAGTCGTGCTCTGCCCGCTGGTGTACGTCTCGGCGACCGCACCACAGAAGGCGAGAACATCTGTGTCTGCTCGACAACAACAGCAATGGTTCACTATGTCAACTTTTGTTCTTCCCGTACATGGCATCATAGTAAAGGTAAGCTTACAATTGCCTTCGATAATGTCCCACTCGGTAACATAGCAATTATCGGTTGTCTTGTACCAGGTTCTGTGTGCGTGGTCAAAATGATTAAAAACATAGTTACAAACGGAATACGCATGGACTTTAGGTGTGCCACTCACTTGGTGTCCACGATCATGTCACCTGTCGTCCAGCACGTCAGGTTCATGTCCTGGCTGTACTCATAGGCGACCACATTGGTGCAGAGGCTGTACGGGCAGGTCTTGCACTCGGTCTGGATGCCATTCTCGACGCGAGAGGGCACACTGCTGGAGATAGTAGCATTCAACTGCCTGGTGCCAAGTGATACTAGATGGTGCCCGACCGCCATCGAGGAGAAGAGGAGGCTCGAGAGGAGGTGAGGTCTCATGGTCGTGTTGGCTTGCTGGTGTGTTGTGTCGTGTTGTTTGTAGCACGGATAAATATCTCTCTTGACCTGCAGGCAAAGTGACAGCTATGCAAGTGAACAGCTTCAGAAATAGGGGCGAGATAATGGAGGTATTTAAGCTCAATCCGTCATCAGCAACAGAGTAGGAACAAAAGTCAGCATAAAGTCAAATAAATGAAGAGTCTCAAACAAGCGGGAAGACAGACAGACAGACAGAACGTGAGATGGGGGAGGACAACGCCCTTGCCGCACGGGTCGCCTAATTAAATGTATGTTGATTATTATGTCCCGAAAACATTGATTCTCACGGGGCCTAGAGGTCTCAGGTATACCCCAAACACGCTCTGTCGACGGCGACCGACGTCAATTGTCTTAAGAACTAAGCAGTTAGGCGAAGATTCACCTTTTACAGGTCGTGCTGTCTGGGGAGAACACTTGAGTACTTAACCAGTCAGCGCCAAGAGCAGACAGGCCGCCGAGCTTGCCTCCCTGCCCTTCCAAAGCGAATGCCAAGGTCGTACTGCATGTTCAATACGAGGAGTGTGAGCCGTCCCGGCCTGTACGTATAGCTCCAGCCTTCGGAAGTGTCTGAGATGTTTGTTGCAACTAAATAACTGGGCAGGCCGGTTGAATAAGACTGGAAGATGAAGCGGGAGAATAAGCATCTAGTTGGATCAATAGTGGCTCTCATTCTAAGGGGGAATTTCTTTTGTGGAACAGAAGTTGCAACTTCTGGAGTGCGGTAAGATTTGATCCTTTTTCACATACATTGATTGTGTCACCAAATAGATTGCAAGCAATGGTGGTGGATTATGGATGGAACAAATGGCGTCTGCACTTGAATAAGTGTTATATTCCTACATGCGTACTAGAAACGGAGATTACACAGTCCAAGTAGCCTCATACACCATATCCATCCTGGCAGCCGTTGCCGTTGTGTCAGTGACATTACCCACGACGGTTCCCTGCTCATTCTCATACGCAGCCCACGCGCTCTCCAGCGCCCAGACCGCGACGCTGACCTCCACCCCAGCAGGCAGGCCGGCCGTAGCAAAGCTCATGAGCGTCAGGGGCTCGCTGGGGAAGAACAACACGGTAGCAGAATGCACGCCGCCGTCCACAAAGACCTCGAGGACAGACCTGTCGATGACGGCCTGGACGCGCCAGCTGCCAGAGGTGGTACTCCACACGTCAGCGACAGAGAACTTATCGGTGAAGAAGACATTGTCGAAGCCGCGGAGCAGGCCCCTGTCAATGAAGTATGGCTGGTCCCCGCCAAAGTAGAAGCCAGACCGGAGCACCTCACCAGAGGACGGACTGGTGAAGGACATGTTGAGCGTGGAGGACCCCGTGATGGTGCTCGCGTTGAGGCCCGTCACGTTGGCGTCTATGTACAGGGCGCCGGACGACACAGAGGCATAGTCGACGGCGATGGAGGCGTTGCCCTCAAAGGTTGTTGTGTTGAGGGGCGCCGCGGCCTGCAGTACAGGCGACGGGTCGACCAGCTCGCTGGCCATAATCCAGCCGATGCGCGTGGCGTTGGTCAGATAGTGGGCCCTCGGCAGGGTCATGGCGCTGCGCCAGCCCTCGAGGTTGCCTGTGGGCACGGTCTGGGCGTACTGCCAGTTGGAGGCCCAGCCGATGCTGACGGCGTCGGACCCGTCTGGGGTGCCGTAGAAGAACTGGGCGGCGTAGTTGTCCTTGGCGAAGTCGGTTAGGCGGGTGGCGCTGTCCCAGGGTTCAAAGTGCGTCCCGTTGAAGGTGCCTGGGAAATACTGCGTGATGGAGCCGCCGAGGGGGGCGCCCGGCTGGACGGAGATGGCCATCACGTAGGCCTCGTCGGCGTCTTCGACGACGGAGCCTGAGATGGTGTTGCGGATGGGCAGCTTGACGAGGTTGGGGCACTCGTACTGGGTGCCCAGCAGGCCGTGATGGGAGAAGTTAGAGGCGTGGGTCCAGTTCTTCAGGTCATGGCTCGTGTAGATGCCCACGACGAAATCCTGCGCATACGACACGACCATGGCCCAGTGGTCTTCGTACCAGATCACCTTGGGGTCGCGGAACTGGCTGCTCGTGCTGTTGATGACCGGGTTCCCGTCGTAGTACTGAAACGTGTAGCCGCCGTCGTGGGAATAGGCGATGCTCTGAACCTGAGGACCAGCCGAGCCGTCCTCATAATAGCGCGCAAGGGTCATGATGGCCACGACACCGTTGTCCTGGTCTGGGAAAAAGCCAGAGGTGTTGTTGACGTCGACAACGGCGCTCCCAGAGAAGACATAGACATACTCTTCAGGCGGGAACAGGGCGATCTGCTGGTTCTCCCAGTGGTAGAGGTCCTGGCTCGTGGCGTGGCCCCAGTGCTGGTTGCCAGCGGCGAGGCCTGTCGGGTTGTACTGATAGTACAAGTGCCATGTCCCGTTTGCATCCACAAACATGCCGTTGGGGTCGTTCATGAAGTGCTGGGGCGGTGAGAAGTGCACCTGCGGCCGAAGACCGCCCGTGTAATTGCCAGGCACAGGTGTGCCCGTCGGCACGGCTGGGTTGACATAGGTGCTCACGCCCTGCGCAGAGGCAGAGGCGGCCGCGAGGAGGGCGAGGAGAATGACCATGGTGAGGGATCCTGAGGCTGGTCTGTCGCCAACGTCTTGGGCTTGCTGCTCTGTAGAACCCAGCAACTTGAAAGTAGGCAATCTCTGCGCTCCATGGCGAGAATTCGTGACCCTGGCGAGGGATCTTGGATGCCCTTTTATACTAGAGGCCAAGGAGAGGAGGGGCGGGAACCGTTCTGGAGCACGTCACCTGGGCCCTTCTGTAGGGTAGCGACGGGATAATGTCCAGGCTCAGCCACAAGGGGTCTAGCTGTTGAAGCTATTCGCGTTCTGAGGTGGATGAATTTCGCCGAGTAAAATCGCTTTCCCCAGACGGAGGGGGCCGGGGGGGGGGTCATGATTAGCAGTGTTTTATTTCGCAGAATCTCAAATCTGGAGCTACTATAGTACAGTGCAGTTGAAGGGTGGATCGGCAGTAGGCTTGATGCGGGGTGGTGTACATGATGGGTATAGGTATAACAATTAGCACTTGTCGTCGTCTTGGGGCGAAGGTGGATGGAGTAGGACAAGGAGAGGAATGTGGTTTAAGGTTTATGGCGGAGGAGACATGGTAGATGCGTCATTGCCAAGGGACAGTATGGGGTAGAAATCCTTGGGGACCCAGTCGAGTCAAACCTAAAAGAAAGAAATAATAATATTGACAAATAATAGAAACGAAGAAGAGAAGAGAGAAAGACTCAATTCTGGATACTGCCGTTTTCGTAGTCCCTTTCAACAATTCGTACAGACAAAGACACGAGAAAAGAGTATGTTATAATGATTAGGATGGCTGACGAGCCTGTCGAAGAGGGTTGCCCTCATGCAGACTGTAGAGCGAGATAATTCTGGCGGGTGGCCGATGGTCCACCAAGGTAATTCCTACGGTATCCATCCACCCGTTTCTTGTGGAGGTGCGGCTCATGATGTGACCCTTAATCCCCGCGTCTGGTGTTATTGGTTGTCTGCCCTACAGTAGAATCAGTGATCAGTGCAAATAATTACCTCAGTGGTTCTAGGGGTACTTCACCCGACATGATTGACAGTCGTACAAGCATCCTATCTCCATCCCAATTATAAATCTTGGGCCACTGTATATACCACTTGTATGTGTTAGAATGACTTGTCCAAAGAACTCATCAGTATTTTTGTTGGAATCACATCAATAAGCGATGACTTGGGTCGATGTACACGGATTGGTCAAGGTGTGATCTGGTACACCCCTCATTCTGACAGCTTCCTTACCCTTATATAGTGTAACTACTATAGTAATCACTCCTCTAGGGGCTTGTTTTGGGAATCGTAGGTATGGGGCCAGGCGGGCCAGATGCTGTAGAAGCCCCCAAGCCACGAGTGTAACGACGTCCCTACCTCTTGATACAGGAAACTTCTCAGGATGAAAAGCACATGTCGATCTAATGCACCTGCTGTGGTATATACAAATTGCTTGGGCACGACTCATGGCCTACGAGGGTCTCTCTTCACCACTGGTAGAATAATCGATCCCCCGTTTGTTGTAAACTGCCTGACTACTTCTTTTGAGCCAGATTCTACGTTGATCTATTCATCTCTGCCCCAAAGCCAACCAAGCCTTGGAGTTTCCCTCCCACCTTGCTGCTCGTGGTTTCCCCCCCTTTCCCTCCCTCTTCTGCTCCTACAAAGCGTGAAAGAAAAAAAAAAAAAAAAAAAACGAACCCCCCCGAATCACATTTTAACTCTCTTGTGCCCGCGCCTTCTATAGAGCTATAGTACTAACCCCACCGCTGACCCCCGGCCA
>JACWST010000198.1:41198-72253 GCA_014850475.1 Cryphonectria naterciae
TATAGAAAAATTTTTATTAATAAAAAAACAAAAAAAAAAAAAAAAAAAAAAAAAAAAAAAAAAAAAAAAAAAAAAAAAAAACGGACCCCCATGATTCAAATTCCAACAATATGAGGCGCTCCCCGGTTAGTCCGGGATTAGAGCCGTCAACTCCCGACACCTCATGCATGGATGTTTTGTTCCCCGCGGAGATGTTACTTACAGTAATGCAGCTGCCACTCCTCTGCGTCCCTCAGCAACTGAGGGAGACCCAAACATACTTACCTTCCGAGACAGAGAAAGAGAGAGAGAGAGAGAGAGAGAGAGAGAGAATGGCTCCAATGCCACGTTTCTGTCTCCCCCTTCTCTTGCTCCTACAATGCTGCTCTGGCCCAACGTGATGATTTCGCCGTGCCACATGCGCCCTCCCCTTCTCTATACAGAAGAAAATTCGAGCAACTTCAGACAGGAGGCATACTCTGCTGCACAGGAAACTCGACTGGTTGAGGGATGAACAAGTCCCATGAGCCCAGCCGCCACCATTCTCCTTCGAAAGCAGAGGTGGAGAGCCCAAGTGATCGTCCTCCGGTGCAGTATCACCACCCCCGGCTGCTCCTGAAATTTCTGCCATTATGTCCAGCAATCCTCAAGGAGGCGTCGTCGTCGTGCCATCGGCATGGAATATCGACATCGACAGATATATCAACCCCTTCATCAGGTCGCCGCGCAAGCAGAATCTCCCACCCGCCATCGCGCGGTTTCTGGGTTACCGCGACCACCCGCCACCACCCTTGGGAAACGTGTTCACCGTCGCATATTGCTTCGTAGGGACGCTGTGCTCCTTGTCCCTGATCTATGCTGTCTCTAACCAGATTCCGGCTCTGGGAATAGGCACCGGGTCACCTCTCATCCTGGGCAGCTTTGTAGGTCTCACCGCCTCTGCCTCATTTCGATCCTCCTCGCGACAAGGCTGGCTCTCTCGTTCTACTCCGTTCGTCCATCAAGATAGATATAAGACTGACAAGACGGGGTTTTGGTTTTCTTTTACTGCACTGCTTAGGGAGCGGCTGCAGTGCTTGAATTCTACGCCATCGACTCGCCCTTTTCGCAGCCACGAAACCTGTTGGTCGGCCAACTCGGCAGTAGCCTCATTGCAGTGAGCATCAACAAAGGCTTCGCACAGCTGCCCTCGCACCAGTACACCGAGCTCCGCTGGCTCGCCGGGTCTCTGTCTTGCGCGTGTTCGAGTCTCTTCATGGGCATCACGGGTACGATTCACCCACCCGCTGGGGCGACGGCTTTGCTGGCCACAACCGAAGACAATATCATCCAGCTCGGCTGGGCTCTGGTACCCCGCGTGATGCTCGGCTGCTGTCTGATGATGGTCGTGGCTCTGGTCGTCAACAATATACAGAGGGCGTTTCCTGCGTACTGGTGGACTCCAGAAGAGACTGGCTCTTTCTGGACGAGGAGCTATGACGAGAAGCGCAGCTGCAGAGACAAGAGAGAAAGGCAAGGGCAGGAAATGGACGACGATGAAGAGCTCGGGCATGCCTCAGCAGAGGTAGCAGAAGAAGAAGCAGCAGAAGCAGCAGACGAGTCCCCGGCACTTGTCACAATCACCAGGCGCGGCATACTCGCTGCTCCTGACACTCACCTGACGACCTCTGACAGATTGTCACTGGAGAGGATTTTTCAGAGATTATCAGCAACGTCGTCTACTCCTCCCGTAGCCGCCCGTGAAGGCGAAAGCTGACGAGTATCATATGTCGCAAAATGGATGAAGGGGCCCTAACTCCCTGGGGACTTTGCATATTCCTCCGACGAGCTGAACCCAAACGAGCTGGGGCCTCTTGCATGGCGCTGCCCGGGGCTGATCATCGTTTTCCTACCTGAAAGAGGAGCCGAGAGGGGCGTGCTTCTGATGGAGACTAATCCCATCTTTCCACTGTTCAGCTGAGCTGTACAGGGCAGGAGGTACCTGGGCAAATGGCACAGTGGCGCTCCCGGCGGTCCTTGGGTCTAAACCAATTTGATCAGGGTCAAGAATCCTTTCAGATCCGGATCAACACTCAGCTGCTCGGGGCCATGCCGCTGCCGACCCCCCCCCCCCTCCTACTTGGTTCCGAGTATGCATGAGGCTCCACATAATTACAATATCAATTTACTCGCGAGACAGTCTGTTCCGAAACTGACGGCGCGTGCGTTTGTGTGTGTACTTAGGTGGTCACTTATGACATGGTGCCACCAATTGGCTCGGATCTCCAGGCCGATATGACTTGCCCTCAGGCTGACTTATTCCTGCGCTGCTCATCTTGTCACATTCTTTTTCATATGTGTCGATTTTTTCGAAGTCAACCTGCATCGGCTTGGGGAGAGCGCACAGCCGAGCTGGGTTTTTGCATAACTTGATTGCTTGTCGTCATACAATCGATCCGTGAAAACCTCACCATTCACCACAAGTGACGCCGCCTATAATACTCTCTTGAAAAAGATGGGACGGGCCCCGACAAGTGGATACTGCGAGACTTGCAGAAAGCGAAGGATCAAGTGCGGTGCGTCCAGAAAGAACCTAATTAGGTCGAATACATGCATCAGGCTCTGAAACGCATCAATTGCTGATCGATTCCTCTTGGTTTTCTTTTCCCTCTTGAGCAGACAAAACTTCACCCTCGTGTATGCGATGTCTAAAATCCGGCTACGTATGCAAAGGATACGCATCTGGCCTGCGAATACAATCTCTCGTGGTCGTGACAGGCTCCGAAGGCTCTCAACGGCTTGCCAGGCTCGCTGGACCTTCCGACACAACGTCGAACCAGCGCCGCAATGATGTCCTATATCGATACGGTTCCACCACGAGGGGTAGCGCCGGTGACGGGCCCAGAAGATTGGATCCACCCCCAGGGCTGAACCTCACGGCCTTCCAGGAGCACATCGCCTTCAGCTACTTCTTCGCCACCTACGGCTGGGCTTGTTTCTGGAAGCCCTTTCTGCAGCTCGCCAAGGAGAACGACCTCGCCCCGACGGCGAGCCATATCTGCAGCCTGGCCCTGGCATACGGACACATGGGCCTTGGCCACGGCGACAAGCGTCTGAAGTCGATGGGTCTGGAGCTCTATGGTCGGAGCCTGCGGGAGGTTCAGACGTTGCTCAGCCAGGGCGCAGCTGCGCGGACCGAGCTGGCTCGGCTCTGCGTTCCTGTTGTAATCTTGGGCATGTACTCTGTACGTTGAACGGTTCTTGTTCTCAGAGTGGCAGCCTGTTTCTAGCATCACCTTCTCCTCCTCCTCCTCCCCCTCATCGTCGTCGTCGTCGTCGTCGTCGTCATTCTCTTGTTTCTACTGACCACCTGAGCCTCTTAGTTTGCCATCGACGGAGACCTGCGACTGATACATAACCTCGGTGTTGTACAAATCTTGAAGCACTGCGGACCAGAAGCATTCCAAGACGAACCACTCCTCACTGCGTACAGGTCATGCAGAGCACTATTGGTAGGTCATGTGACCAAAGTCTTGTCCAAACTCTCCTCAGAGCAATACTGAATCTCGTCACCGCCACAGATATGCCAGTCCTTCGCCGTCCGCCAACGAACCTTCATGGAGGAATCCAAGTGGAAGACCGTCCCCTGGGCAAAGCAACCCAAGACGGCTCTGGACCGCCTGATCGATATTCTGGCCGACATGCCGGGGATCGTCAACGACATGGCCGCCAGCGAGCGGCCCATCTCGCCTGCAACCAAGGTCTCCTTCTGTCAGCAGGTCGGCAAGTTGCGTGAGAAGCTCCAGGCGTGGAGGCATGACTGGGATCGCGCGAACCCGGGGGCGGGCAGCGAGGCCCCCTCACACCTCAAGCTGGATAATATCGATTCTGCGTTGTTCAGGGAACAGCTCGGCACGAAAATTGAGTTTGGGACCACGCAGCAAGCTCTTGAGATGGTATTCACGACGTCCTCTTCATAACCCTTCTTATGCCCTCTCTCAACCCCCGCAAACCTCCGTCTTTTAGTAAACTAGGTGGGGGTTTCTTTTTCCTTCAAGAATTTGCTGACGAGCAAGTGAGTACAGTTGACCTACAACGCCGGCCTCATCTACCTCATGCAGCTAGAAGACATCCTCGCCATAGGAAAACCGCACAGCGGCCCCATCACAACTGAGATAGCCAAAGAAATCCGCCGAACCAGCCTGAACCGCCACCCATCCCAACCCTTACTCCTCCCTGAAGAGGTACGCCACACCTGCCAGCCTGCCCTCGAGGCCTTCCGCCTCATTCCGTCACTGTACAAGAACCTCGTCACCACCAGAGACCGTGTCATGGTCATCCTAGCCCCCTTGGGCATCGTGTACTGCTCGACAAAGGGGCAGCCGGGGTTGAGCAAGTGTATGCAGGCTGTGCTGGATGAGATTCCTTTTTTCGGGAGCGGGGCTACTAGGGATCTGTCTGTTTACGAGCTTACGGTTGGGGAGGCGTGGCGGTCGGTGAAGTGATCATTTATCATGAAGGATATGCTTTTATGATGGAACACATGGATGTGAGGATGAAACCTGACTTGTACAGCTCTGAGAATTCTTCAAGGGAGTGCCTGGACATGAACAGTGTGTCATATTTGCTTATGCAAGGCCAGCAGCTGAGCGGAGTCACTAATAGAAATAAATTCATAATGTTGCATCGTTCTTCTTTTTTTGTTCTTCGACCCATATACATATTCAGTTCGCCGGCAGGTTAATTATGCCAACTTCTCGTCCCCGTCACGGCTCCCGCCATCACTCACCACCCTCTTGGCCTCCCTACTTCTGTGCGCCGTCGAGCCCTCCACCACCTCATCTCCATCCCCATCCGTCTCCTCAAACTCCTCGGGCAGCGTCAAGTTCAGGATCACAGTCACCAGCGCCGTCACCGCAAACCCGGTCTCCATGACCAGCTCGATCGCATCCAGGAAGCCCTGCAGGCTCTTGTTGGAGCCGCTGTAGGTGAAGACGTAGCTGAAGTAGGTAGGAACCAAGGTGGCGCCGTAGCCGATGGCGAGGCCGGCGGTAAGAATGAAGCGGTTGCGGCGGGTAAAAGGCACACCGCGGCAGATGATGGCGATGCCGGAGACGGCAACGGAGGTGAAGAGGAAGGTGGTCATGCCGCCTATTACGGCGGAGGGGATGGAGGTCAGGGCTGCGGCAAACTTGGCAAGGATGCCCATTATGATGAGGAAGATGCTGTTTTTGTAAATCATCATTGTCAGCTTTTCTATTCGTGTTTTGTGTGACCTTGGTTTGGGGGGGGGGGACAGGATTTTCTTTCCTGGTTCATCATCAGAAACACTCACCATGCACAGTAGCCCGCCTTGCGGTTCGCACACCTCGTCAGTGCAATCACACCATTGTTCTGGGCAAAAGTCGACATGGGGGTGATTGTGCACAAGGCAGCCAGTACGCCATTGAGCCCATCCGCAAGGACACCACCCTGGATCCTGCTCTCGTACAGCTTGCCGTCGACCTCGAGGCGGGAGACGTCACAGGTGGCCGTGATATCACCAATGGCCTCACAGGCACAGATGATGAAGACGGCCAGAAGGGGAAGCACGAGCGGGCCGTAGACGCTGAGCTTGAAGGTGTGCACCCAGATAAAGCTGGCGGCGGGGGCGGCGTCGATGCCGGAGTGGTCGAAGTAGCCGCAGGCGGCAGCGATGATGCAGCCTACGAGGAGGCCGATGACGACGGAGCAGGATTTCATGATGGGGGCGCCGAAGCGCTCGCAGAGGATGATGGTCAGGAAGACGGAGAATCCGAGGCCTATGAATGAAGTCAATACATATATTTGAATATGGAGGATTGTCGGGTACAAGCAAGTCCAGTCCAGTGCTTACCCAGAAACTCAGCACTTCCCCAAGGCAGGGCGTGCGGCGCGTCGATATTCGGACACAGGGCATAATAAGCAGTGGTAGGATCCATACAAGAACCACTGCCACCAGCCCAGTCCTCGAAGCCGCTCTCGATGAGGCTGATGCCGATGAGCATCACCGTGGGACCCGTCACAATGGGTGGGAAGATGCGCAGCATGGTCTTGGGCGGGATGAACGAGATGAGCACCTCAAGCAGGGCGCAGACGGCCGAGGTGCCGATGAGGGCTCCGTATCCCTCGGGACAGGGCAGCTGGGTGCCGTCATCGGCGGTTGGGCAGTAGCCGTTCTCGTACATCTGGGTGAAGGCGCGGGTGGCGACGGTGATGGTGGAGAAGGAGACACCCACGACGGAGATTACTCCTGTGCCCAGGTAGTATCTAAAAAAGTGAGATTGCTTAAAGGTCAGCAGCTGTTGTTGTCTAATGGGAAACACTCTCTCTCTCATCTATTCCCCCACTTCTCTCTCTTTCTCTTCCTCAAAAGAATGACTTACGGGGTCTTGAAAATATGAAACCTCGTGATCTGAATCATGGACAAGACGCCCGAGACGATCAGCGACGTCGAGACCAAATATTGCTCCAGCTCAGTGGACAGGTTGGCGGCGGTAGCGAGGATGATGGGCGGGGCGATGATACCCGCCAGCATGGCCAGGGCGTGCTGGAGACCCAGGAGCACGGCGAGGACCACGGGCAGGTTCTCGTTAAGGCCGAAAAAGGGAGCCGCCTGTGGCCTCCTCTTCACGAAGGGAAGGCTCGGGGTGAATAGGAAGGCATAGTCGTAGTCGCCTATCAGGCCCTCCCTGGTGAAGAAGGTCTGCTTGAGACCCCGGAGGCGGTCACCAAATGTCCTCTTGTGCTCAGGATATGCACCGATCTGAGACGGTCCTTGATTCTCATCCATCTTGACGAAATAATTTTGTAGCGCCTCTCGACAGCAGTTTTGATGATGGGATGGGGTTGTTCGAGGATATTAAATGCCAAGAGTAGTGCTGCCTCTAATCATAGGGGGAGAGAGGGGAAAAGGAGAGCACAGCTTCTCAAAGCGACAATAAGGCTCGTAGGGTTGTAGTGAAGTTCACTTAATTAAAATCGTCACAAACCCATCACGTAGAATGTGTGTGAGAGAAGAGGAGACAGTATATATTTATGTCGTCCAAGACGTACTCTTAAGAAAAAGAATGACCGCAGCTGGAGAGAGAATTCACATCGGAGCAGTGCTTATCATTGAGCGTCGATTTTAACTACCAAGGACCTGGCCGGATCCTTTGGGCGGCGTAAATGGTATCCACCGAACGGGCAGCGGAACCAACCGACCCACTGTCGCATGGAGCCGAGTTTTCTCGAAGAGTGGTATTCCAAGACGCTGGGGCAAAGACTATTTGGAGGTGCCTGTCTAATTTTTTTCTGGTTCCTTTTCTCCCTTTTTGTGTGATAGTGATGGGTGGGTGTGGCAGTTTGTCAGAAGAGGGGGCAGGGGGGAAGAAGGAGGAGGAGGAAGCCCTTAAAAAACCTCCCTATGAGAATCGATCCTTATCTGCACAACATCAGCCCTTGACGTGGGGGAGGAGGGTGGGATTCCTTTTGCTTATTGCTGCTTATCTACAGACTGCTGTAGAACATCAGCTCTCTCTGTGTTGTTTTTCAATATTTTTCCCTTTCTTCTTTCTGGCTGCTGTCAATACGACGCTGACATCCTTTCATGTACATACCCCATGCCAGCTCTCAAGAAAGAGGGTCTTCTTCATGGTCTTAAACTCCATATGGTTTCCCGTGTGGGTCGCCCGCCCTAAGGAGATCAAAACCAGGGGCTTCGCTGGGACTCTAATCATCTAAAGATAACAAAACTGATAACATCACTCGATTCTATCGAGTCAACACCAACAGCGACCGCCCAAGAAAGAAGAAGGGAGGGGGGGGGCGTTCAAGGTACACAAGATACACATGAGTAGACCATAGTGCTCTTCCTACTAAAACGAATACATACATGCACTTAATATCAAGCAGATATATCTCTCCACATCGGCGATGCAGCCATGGTTGCATGCGGACATCCGAGACCTTCGCTTATGCCGGTATCCGATCTGGAGGCGCCGCCTACCGTCACCTTTTGGGGATTCCCTACCAAATAATACAATCCAGCCCTGCATTACATTTTCATTGCGTGAGTTTAGAATTTTTTTCCAATCCCCCCCTTGTCCCTTCGCTTCTCGCCCTCTTTTCCTTCTCGGTCAAGAGACTTGCAGGAAGGGGAAAAAATCTTGTCATGCATTAGATCGCCAGCGTGATGTTGTCACGCCCTTCCTCCATTTTTCCTTCTCCCTTTTTCCTCCTCCCTTCCTGCACCCGGCGTTCCCCGATCTGCCTCTAGGGCAGTGTGGCTCCCCTTCGAATGCGACTCTAGCTGCAGGTGTTGCTTTGCTGGTTGGAAAATGTGGCATTGCTCAGGGCCAACAGACGCCGAACATGTTAGAGGCTGAATGGCTTTTTTAAGATACCGCTTCACTGCAGCCATTCACATGTTATTTCCAGGTTTCTTTTGCCGGTTTTTTTTTAAAAAAAAAAATTGCGTTTCCTTTGCTATTTCGATTAAGATGCTGATCAACAAAAAGAAAACGCTGCCAACCTACTTTGCAACGCACGAACAGACGGTAATATCAATTTATCGCAGGATTCAAGAGAAAAAATAAAACAGACTAGCCCAGCTATTACTACCACCACCACTCCTCCTCCCCCTGCATCTCGTCGCTCACAGCTTCTTCCGACTCATGCAGATTCATGCGTATCCCAGTCGACCACCACTTCAACACGTTTGAATCCTAGGTGTCTTCCCACGTTCTCATTCTTCTCCGCCAGCGAGATGGGTACCTCATCGACACCGGCTGGTACTGCATGAAGTAGTACCGCTTCCCTTCTCTTTCAGCACTCGGGCCGCCACAGCCTGTCCAGCACCATAACCCATCTCTTCAACCCGCGTGACGGGCAGCAACTTCTTGAAGCATGTAGTAGCTGCAAAGGCGTTCACTTGAGCTCGGACCTCAGGTACAGCCTTCTACCCCATCGCCAAGTCGAGGTCGTGTTGCATCAGGTTTCCTATCTGCGCGTTCACCGCGCTCGAGGACCCCAAAACGAGCCTTGAATATCCCACCGCCCGTCGCCGTCCGCCCGGTTGACCTCTTGCGTCAATGGCGTCGGGCCATTTGGACTGCAATCCTCGTGGTGGAGCCTTCCGAGTGCGCGGCCAGGACGGAGCGACGGCTCTGGTTGTAGAAGGAGCGGGATGAGGTGTGTGCACTGTTTGCCTCTTGGCCTCGTGATGACAAGAAAGTTGGACATTCTTTTGCTGACTGTGTTGTGTTGTGTTTGTCCATGCATTTGCTTCAAGCAGACGCTATGTCCTTTGCGATGTGCGTGATCTTCTTTCCTTCTCGGCACGCAGGATCCTCGTCAGGTAGATGGTTGATGAGGCGTTTGAAGAGGGGGGCCCCTCTCTTCAGACAAAATCCCGTGTTCCACCTCGTCTGATCTGCCTGCAGTGCAGCGGTGTAATCAATGGTTTCATAACAAATCGAGTCTGACATTGCGGAATAACACCACGTCACCTCGAACTGCTCTGAACGCCGGCCGCATGAGCTTGGGGGTGCATTCAGTGCGGGTGATACTCGACGAGTATTCTCGTCTCGGCCACGTATCAAGTGTTGTTGCATCACGTGCTGTTGGGCCTGTTGTAACTGGGCAATGATTAGCAAACTGGGTGCCAGTGTCATTGTTTGCTATGAATGCCTCTTATAAGAGTACGATGCAAACTTGACGCCAGATGCCGAGACCTGTTCTCCTGTGACACGATCGGTATATCTTATCATGCTCCTTCTCCTTACATTGCTATTCTTAGAAGGATATGCTTTCTTCCTTGAACAATAGCCCTATAAAAAAAAAGATACTGTCTCAATTTTGTGAGGCTATGTAGGCTCCTGGGAGGCTATCTGAGGCACGCACACACGCACACCCACACGCATATATATATACTTGTTATGGTAGACAACAATGAAGACACCGGCGCAGTGCTACATATACACATGTATTGAATATGAACAACAGAAGTTTGAGATAAAGAAACTCGGTGAAGACTGCTGCGGAAGAGAAAGGGCACGCGCAGAATCCTGCATGGTATCACGGCGAGATTTAGTAGGACTAGGTTAATTACGAGATTGCTTCGCCCCACGAGGATGAAGAACAATCATACGTTCTCGTACATTATAAACCACCACGCAAGGTCTCCCATTTCTAGTTGGCTTCTGAGGTCTGTCAATTATAGATCTCCGGAATCTACTTCGGCATGGGCCCAGCCTTTTAAGCACGCATGTCACAATTGAGACCATAATTTCCTCTAATATCTTTCTGCAGGAAGGGCATATATCCTCTTCAGCCAATCTTTTAACCCCTAACAAACCTGCAGAGTGTTATAGTGTAATTATTGCTTCTTTGTCTTTCTTTTGAAACGCCACCTGCCAACGATATATGAGGAGTCCAGCGTGTCCAATCGAGCAGGGGAGCCGCCTTACAGCTGGCACATGATTATCGGGTGCCTGCGCCTATCCGTACCGCACAGGACGCATTTTGATGATGCGTCTGTTTGGGTAGCAAGGAACTGAAATTTGACCCGCCACCACAGTTCCTCGGTGTGAGTTGTCCCCTCCAAGTGATTGGTAGGTAAATTCAGTCCTGTGAATCCCGTGAAAGTGTCTAGTATTCAGGCCCTGACCTGTGGCTGACCTCGACAATAGATTGCTACCGTAATATAAGAATCCCCTCAGAGCAACTTGACTACACCCTTAGGGGACCACCAGCCTTTCGAGAATCTTCCAAGGAGAAGCAATAGAAAAGAAGAAGATCCAAAAACAAAAAGTATCAGAGTGAGAATCAAGCCCTGGCAGAAGGGTCTCACCACTTGCAAGACCCCAGTTCAAAACAAACGCCCTCTTCCATCTGAAGTCATCACAAAGACAATACCACCACGACATCATGCCCTCCAAGATGCCATCCTTCCAAGGCCATCACTGGTATTTCCCCTCCCTCCCTCCATCCCTTCAAGCTTTATCTGATAATTACTTGGCACTGGCTGACAATTCGACGCCCCCCCACCCAACAAAAGCCCAGTTTGCGGCCAAATGGGCGACAAAAGATGCATTGCTCTTGGGCACTACTTAGAGTGTCCTGTACACCCAGAAAATTACTACGCCAAGTACACGACCTGCGTCAAGTGCACTGCAGCCAAGAAGCGTGAGGAGCGAGAGGCCAAGAGCAACCGAGAGGAGCAGGAGCGCGAAAAGGAAAACGGACGAAACAAGGAGAATGAGGAGTGGCCCAAGAAGGGAACCAAGAAGATCAAGAAACCCAGGATCAAGCCAGACCATGAGAAGAGCATCAAGCAGCTGCGCAGAGAGAGGAAGGCATTGAAGAAGTCGGGGGCTATGGATAGTGTGACTAGTTTGACAGCAGGGGAGGAAGACGACGAAGTAGAGGTGGTTAATGTGCAGACGGCTGAGGAGGGGTTATAAAGCTGTCAGATGCAGTCTCTCCACAGTCGGTAATGGCGGGCCTGGAGAGGATCCTAAGACCTTTGTTGAAGACATCAAACAGCACTGGCCTGTCTTTGATGGAGCCATCCATGCGCGACTGAGTGCTTTCTGGTCATGGATCCAACCAGTGTCCTGGCAATGACAGCCCTTATGACCACATCTTCAGAACAGGCTGACGCAAGAATGGAGCACGTTGAGCAAGATGCATAGATCATGTCTTGTCGTCTACGGTATGAATACCTAAATTCTAAAGCACAAGACCTTTCTTTGAAAATTTTTCTACTTCTGAGTTTTTGATATTATGCAAATATTGATAGTCACATCTAGGAGAGGGCTAGAATAATGAAACTTACCATGAATTATCTTACCTATCATACATCAGTCTAGATATAGAGGGTTCAAAAGGAAACAAGGAGATCGACATGTCAGGACTGTCTACAATCTCTCACAGTCAGCAATGCAAACATGTCATCTAGTCCACGATGGCAAGGCCCCGCAAGGCAGATCAAGACTCGTTGGGAGAGTTCCAGTAGGAAGACGACGCCTTCGCAGCAGCAGCAGCAGCATCCATTCGCTCCTGAGCCTTGCGCGTGTGCCAGTTCCTCTCCCGATCGCGCTCACGGCCGCGCTGGATCTGCGCCGCCATCCGCGCGTTGGCCCGCTCCGCCTGCCGCTGCAGTTCGATATCCTGCTGGTGGCGTCGCTCCTCAGCCCGTGAAGAAGTCTTCTTGCTCAGGCTGAAGAGGCCGGCGATACCAGCTCGAGTTTCGGGACCAGAGGCAGGCCGCGACGAAGACGAGGGCTTAGCCTTGGAGGAGTGGGTGGTGGCGGGGGGCTTGATCTGGTGAGGGGGCCGAGATGCGCCCCTCGAGGGGCCCGCTTTCGATGCAGACGGGCGCGAGGAGGAGGAAGACGGCTTGGAAGATGTAGCTGGCTTCGACGATGAGGGCTGCTTCGAGGAAAAGGGTGCGGTGAGGCTACGTTCATTGTCCCTCGTCAGAGGAGGGCTTGGGGCTTGGCGAGGGTCCTCATAAGCAGGGAGGATGTCCCGAGCTACATCAGGTCGAGATGGCCTGCTCACAACTCCAGAATTCGGGATAGGCAGTCCACATAGAGCAAAGAGCGCGGGAGCCTGTGAGTACATGTTTGTGAAGGCCGTCCAATACCTTTGGTCCATCACGGAAGGACACTCACCCGCAGTGAGGGGGCCCGCCCCCTGCACCGTGAAGTTGAGCTGCGTGATGCGGTCGAGCATGGAGAACATGTAGTTGGCAAGGGTTGCCTTGGTATTGGGGTCGGGCTCTGAGAGCCACGTACTGGCAGCCATGTCCACCATCGCAGGCAGGGTGAGGATGACACAGGGGCCCTCGCCGGTGTGGCTGTACTTGTCCTGGTACCGAAAAATTGTGCGCGTGGTCGACAGGAGGTTGAAGGCACGGTCATTTATGTATCGGATACGCACAGGGATAGGTTTAGCGAGGCCACAGGTGGTGTAAGAGACAAGATCATCCTCAGTGGAGGACTCGATGATGAAAGTTCCAGTCACACCCTTGTGCGATGTCAGCCGTGCCATTGTGGCCTGTCGTGAGGAGCGGGGGCACGTGAGGGTGAAGTAGTCCACCTCATTAACCTCTGTGCAGGCCCAGATATACATAGCACTGCGTCCACTCAAGGTATACCTGGAATGTCTAAGCGCACAGTCTAGGTTGGCTAGCAGTTCCCCATAGACGACGTCAATAGGACGCGAGTGGAGGCTGGCACGGCCTTGCGGGGCATCATGAGAGCTCTGGTAAGCGTAAGGGTTGGGGATGCCGGGACGGTAAGAGGCCGTAGGCACAGCCAGGCCTGCTGGCTGTGTCGGTCGGGCCAGGTTGCCCTGAAGCTTCTGGTTCATCATCATCCTGCTGGTGTTGGTGTTCGTTCCTAAGGGCGTTAGCTCATCATTCCCAGCCTTTCGCGGGCGTGGGAAACAAAACTCAAGGAGACCCGCCATCTTCCCGCTTGCTTGAGAGGCTTATGTGAGGGCAATCGGTCAGAGAAAAGAGTGCTGAACAAGTACCCACCTAGGTTGTTTCTTACCAGACTTGTGTGTGTGTGGGCCCCGAAAGCAATGATCTGGGAGGCGATGATGAGGTCGTGCTATGCTCGGTGAGGAGAAGACGGCCTTATGCCATCAAGATTGGTTGAAGAGCACATATTTATAGCCGCAGCAGAAAACACTGACAGGTAGTAGCTTGTATTGGCCTTGTGTGTATACAATGTTGCTATACAAGAGGCCGACATGTACCTTTGTAAAAGATGCCTTGGAAGACAAAGCATGATACCTGGTACTACACAAGAGCAATGTTCCTCTTGTCTTGAAAGACTCCTGGGCCTCGCGACACCAGGCCACCTCGAAACAACCGAGCAGTCTTTGTCACCATGACACAATGACCTCGAGGCCAGGGCAGAAACAGTCAACCTCAACAACCCACACAACAGAGATGGGACGTATCGCAGTAAACAGAGGCAGGAGTTGCGGGGACACAAGCTGGGGCGAGACAGATTTTCCTTTGTCTACCTATCTACCGGGTGACCCTCCCATGCCCAAACCAAGTCTAACGCCGCGGGTAGTCGTACAATACCATTATGCCCTTCCATGAGTGTCGTGGTCAACTTTGTGGTTTCAAAAGCAGCGGCCGCCGGTTAGCCATCGATTTCCATGCCTCCCCCATTCGTTGCATCCTTCGCGCCGTTCGTTGCGTCCTTCTTCGGCATGGTCGCCTCCTTGTCGATCATCTGCTTGGACACGGCCACGATGTTGTCCTCGATGAGCTGCTGGCCCACATCCTCCAGATGCTTCTTGGGGTCGAGCTTGCCCACGTAGCGCGTCTTGAGCTGGTCCTTGGTGAGCTCCGTCTCCTCCTTGACCCTCTTCTCGTAACCCTCGGCCAGGCTCACCAGCCTCTCCAGCCTCTCCTTGTTGCGGTCGCCTTCTGCGCGGAAGTCGTCCATCTGCAGCGCCTCGGTCCATGGCTGCTTGTGCAGGTTCATGAGCATGTTCTCCTCGAGGGCAGTCTTGCGGTAGTTGATTCCGATCGAGTAGTAGTGTCGGTTCAGGCCGTGGATCAGCGCTTGGATAGAGGGCTTGTTCAGGTGGCCCAGGTTGGACGTGCTCTGGCGGGGCTCCTGCCCCAACATCAGAGACTGTGGGTTGATCAGACGGAAGGCATCGATGACAACCTTGCCCTTGACGGACTGAATGGGATCGACGACGACGGCGACGGCTCGAGGGGTGAGTTGCTCGAAGGACTGTTGGGTGTTGATGTCGACACTGGAGAGCCAGCAACCAAAACCAGGATGCGAGTGGTACCAACCCACGACGGACTCGGGTCTACAACGGCATGTTGGTCAGCATTGGGCGAGCCCTTCTTCTCTCTCACAGCAGCCAGGAAGCAATGCTGGGAACCCTTACCTGCCCGTCTGCCGCAGCATCTCCATCATCTTCATCTGGAAGACAGGGTCCACGGCCTCGACGCTGACACCAGTACCACTTTGTGGCATGGCAAACACATCCACGACCCTGACGGTGAAGTCATCAACGAATTCTCCCAACATCAACCCCATGACCTCCATAGGCACGCCTGCTCGGCCGTGTCGCAGCATCTTGAGGAGGGCGAGGGAGGATATGTAGACGGTCTCGGAGTTGTCGATGAGGTTTGAGTTGTCCTGCAAAGGTGCATGGGAGGTCAGTCGAGACAATTTCCATCGGAGGGCATTATCATCAAGTCGGGCACAGGGTACGAACAGATCCAGGTTGAGCGCCACCTAGCTGGCCTCGTGTGCCGCCCAGCAGACCCCGGAGATCCATCTTGCGTAGGCTGTTTGGCGGTCGGAAAATTGAGAGAATGAGAGTTGGAAAGAGCCTTGAGAGAAGAGAAAGACCCTGGTAAGATTTCAGGTCTTTTTGGATATGTGCAAATGGATGGAGGATGTGGTGAAGGGGGAAAGGGAAGGGATAGGTCGGCAAGATGACGCTGAATGTGATGTTTCGCGACTCTGGAGGCTCAAGGTTGACGACAGCTCTGGGCAGCCTGGAGGAACTGACTGACTGACCAACCAACAGGAACTGGGCCCACAGTTGACCATCAAGCTCCGGGGTGCTTACCTCAGCTGGGGCTGGGGAACTCTCTTATCCAGCCAATCACAATGCTAAGCTGCTAGCCCACATGAGGACAGGGATAGGTCAGATAACAATGAGGTAACTGCCGGCAGGCATAGAGCTCCAGTAACTTCTGGGCCTGCATGTGCTGCCTCTCTAGTGATTCAAGATCGTCGCAATCCTCACAGCACCATCACCTTCTTCTACTAACCCAAGCCTCCTCAGTGGCAATCATTGTTCTTGCTAGTACTACCAGTTTTTCCTCTTTTGAGATTTGTTTTCAATTTCTTCTTCTATAAATTCAACCTGTCCACTCAGGCATTCTACAACGCCTCAGTCCAAATCCCCATCAAAAACCAAGTCACCCAGTACACTGACAGCATCCTCTGCTGTCGCCCCTCACTCACATATCTTGGAACTTCTAAGGAGCACTGCTGAAAGATGGACAGCTCATCCAGAGACAAAGATCCTGCTGGAGTCGATCGCTCCCGACCCCTCTACACCAAACTGAATACAACCAAGAAACAGGTCGCATACTTCTACGACTCCGACATTGGCAACTATGCCTATGTTACAGGCCATCCCATGAAGCCTCACCGGATTCGACTAGCACACAGCCTGGTTATGAACTACAATGTCTACAAATACCTTGAAGTTTATGTGCGTATCCCCTCCTCCGCAAGCTGTCTGGTGCTGAGGGCGTGTCCGTTTTGGGCGAAAGCCAGCTGCTACAACGAATTGCTTCCTAACGCGAGCTTTGAATACACAGCGTGCGAAACCTGCTGTCGTCAACGAGATGACCCAGTTCCACACAGACGAATACATCGAGTTCCTCCGGCGAGTCACACCGGACAACATGGATAGCTACATGCGCGAGCAGACCAAGTACAATGTCGGAGACGACTGCCCCGTCTTTGACGGTCTCTTCGAGTTCTGCGGCATCAGCGCGGGGGGGTCCATGGAGGGTGCCGCTCGTCTCAACCGACAGAAGTGCGATATCGCGATTAATTGGGCCGGTGGACTGCATCACGCCAAGAAAAGTGAGGCTAGCGGCTTCTGCTACGTCAACGGTATGTCTGGCCGGACAGTACAGTCCCTTTATGCGTCTCCATCTGCTGACGGAGGACCCTTGCAGACATTGTCCTCGCCATACTCGAGCTCCTGCGCTATAAGAAGCGGGTCCTGTATATTGATATCGATGTCCACCACGGCGATGGTGTCGAGGAGGCCTTCTATACCACCGACCGCGTCATGACTGTCTCCTTCCACAAATACGGCGAGTACTTCCCTGGGACCGGCGAGCTTAGAGATATCGGTATCGGTGTCGGGAAGAATTATGCTGTCAACTTTCCTCTCCGCGACGGAATCACCGACCAGACATACGAGACAATCTTTGAGCCTGTCATCGAGGCCGTCATGACGTACTACCAGCCCGAGGCTGTAGTTCTGCAGTGCGGTGGTGACAGCCTGTCCGGTGATCGCCTCGGCTGCTTCAACCTTAGCATGCGTGGTCATGCGAACTGTGTCAACTTTGTGCGCAAGTTCAACCTTCCCACCCTCGTTCTCGGCGGCGGTGGATATACCATGCGCAATGTCGCGCGGACTTGGGCCTACGAGACGGGTCGCCTGGTTGGCGTTGAGATGGACCCCGTCCTGCCTTACAATGAATACTACGATGCAAGTAATCACTTCTCACGACGGCCAATAGTCAGACAGCGCTAACTATGGTGCAGTATTACGGCCCCGACTACGAGCTCAACGTGCGCCCATCGAATATGGAGAACGCGAACAGTCCCGAGTATCTCGAGAAGATCAAGAATGCCGTCATCGAAAACCTCAAGAAGACCATCCCAGCCCCATCAGTCCAGATGCAGGACGTCCCAAGACAAGGCATGAACGTCATGACGGACGAGGACGAAGCCGAGCTCGACGATGAGGATGCAGATAATAACAAAGACGTCCGCATCACCCGGCGGAATGCCGACAAAAACGTGGCCCGAGACGACGAGTTCGAAGAGAGCGACGACGAAGACATGGACAAGGCCGTCGGCATATACCAAACAAATGGCAAGAAGCGCCCTATCACGGACTTCAAGAATCCTTACGCTCAAGAGGACTACGAAGACGTCATTAACCGCAATGGGAACAAGCCACCAACCCCGCGCGCTGATACGCACGCCGCAGCCGACATCGAGGATGGGGACGAGACCATGGAGGACGTCGGTGCTGACGCTGTCGAGCAGGCGGAGCATGAGGTCGAGAAAGAGGCCGAGAACACCACCGCACCTCAATCAACGGATGCTGCCGCTGTCCCCGACAAAGACGGCGATGTTGACATGGCAGAAGCCGAGGCAGAGACGGCGGCCTCAGGCCAGCAAGAAAACGCCGATGTCCGGGCTAAGTCCGCCAATACAGAGACTGGCGCTACGAATGCGGAGGAGCAAGATGTCGAGATGCCAGCTGAGGAGGCTGCCACGGACGATGCCCCTGCTCAGCAGATTGAGGACCAAGCCGACAAGAATGCCACGACATCTGGGACAGCAGAGGCTGCAGGGGCTGAGACAACTGAGCCGAAAACAACACCCCCCTCCAAGGCTACTGAGGCAGCGGACGACAATGTTGCGAAAGCAGATGCAGGAGATGTTTCCAAGGCCGACGGAGCCAAGAAAGCGGATGCTGCGCCATCTAACGAGACTGCCGCGGAAAAGTAGAGGATTGGCTCGGCTTGGAGTCGAGACGACATACTGGACTTCTCTTCGTCTGCGGGACCAACAATGTTCGCTTGGCACGAACCCCACCATCCGAAGCGCGGGCTATCCAAAGCACAGCTTCACGAAGACCAGTCTCTTGACTCAGCCTCACAGTGGCCGCCTGAGGCTCATGCCTCTAGACACTGTGTTGCCATAACTTTTTCTGTGGAAATAGATGTCTACATAGCGGCCTGAGCATGCATGGTAGATGGAATGGTATATGAGGCGAAGAAGGAGTTTGTTTTTGTCCTTTTCAGCCCATGTTCCTACATTTGAGGCTTTCTTACTCGAGGGCGGCAAGGCGAGGGGCTGCGATACCAGGCAGTGAAAAGATGGATACCCTCATAATCCCACAGTTTTCGTACAAAGGGCGTGGTGCTCAGGACCACCGATCGGAGTAGGAGGCGTTGGACGAGGATGCTCAGGGGTGGAAAAGAGGGCCGGCGTTTGGTCTTGATTTTTATATTCATATTTTTTTTCTTCTTTCTTTACATTATTTACTGTAATAGCACTGCTGACTCTGACTACGTCTCGGTTATCGATGGTATCATACTTTTGTCCATCTGCAGTGCAAACAGTCATTTGTCTCTCAACCACCTGCGCGACTTGGTCAGGGCTGCTTGCACCGGATAATGACCACGACTTCTTAAGTCACGTCAAGCACATAACAAGAAGCAGACCTACCCGTACACCAATAGAAACTTGCGGTATGAGCCCAGATTTCGTAAACCTCTTCCACTTGTCCGAGGTCTTCTGCATCATGAGCATGAGAGTCTTGTTAGGTGGGTGACAGGCTGCCTCACTAGTAATTACCCCTTTGTTTTGGTGCTGTATATGCCCTGTGCCGAATTCGAGCTCACTTTTTCCATAAACCTAATAGCAGTTGACTTCTAGAGCTCAGAGTAGTCGTCATCAATTCATATTAAGCTGTAAAAGGTCTTGAGTATTACATGATGCGGGCACATACAATACCCCCAAGACGCCTCTTCCATTCATTACTACCAAAATGATTTTCTTTTAATACTCCCAGTCTCCTCTCGTCTTGATGGAATCACCCTGTCAACACCAGGCCCTTTTTCTCTGCCAGCCTCATTAGCTCTCCTGGGGGTTCGCATTGGGAGCCTGGCCCCAGTAAGGGTAGCACTATTTTGTGAAACAGACAAGTCAGCCAAATACCAGGTCAAAGTTTCTCTCCTGGGGTCTTCCTCCTCCTCCTCCTTTTCTTTCTTCTTCTTCTTCTTTTTCTTCTTCAATTCTTTCTCTTCAATCCTCACTGCTGATAGGAGAGTAGTATTTGGGTGGGTTCATCCACTCACACAGTCGATGATCGTGTCGGTCCCGCACGTCTCCGAAATGGCATCCGTCGTGCAGTTGTATGCCCAGCCTGAAGTCGGGTCGTCGTACTGGTCTATGAGCGTTGTGCCGAAGGTGCAGTAGAAGGCGGCCGAGTCGCAGACGCTGACGGCGGAGGACTGCTGGTAGCTCTGGTGGACGTTGCAGCTGGTGTCGTAGATGTTCCCTGGAGACGGAAGCAATTTGGTGAGCAGGTTGGACAAGCCAAGAATTCAATTATATTCAGCTTGCAGAGGCGAGAACAAGGCATTATTATGTTGATAAAAGGAAGCAATCCGACAGCTTCAATGCATTGTACATGTCGACGACAAAAAATACTGGTCCTTTCCCTCCATTTTCTTGCGATTTTTATTTCTTTTCCCCCTTTTTTTCTTTTTAAGAGAGAAAAAGATGAAAAATAGAGTGCTTACACTGTGTATAGCCAGTGGAGAGGACCTGTGGTGTGCCTATAGCATAGACGTTACCAGAGCACACAGCTTCTGTCATACTGCTGAAGCCCAGCATGACGGCAGCGGCGAAGAAAGACGTTGACATCTGCATCTTGGCGTGAGAAAGGGTCTTGAGGGAGAAAATCCTTCGATGATATGTCTTGGTAAAGAGCGGTGTTGGCCACGAGGGGGTGAAAGAAAGCTCAGCCTTTCCCCGGAGAAAGTCAATCTGGGGACCGCGGGTCTTGATCATTTTCATATATATCGATCCCTCAATTGTCTGGACCTGTCTTATGACACCACTCCTCCCAAAGGCTGTCAGACCCGTGGCGCCCCAGGGCGCATCGTGATGCACACTTCTCTCATCCCTGGCCCGCAGCGCACCTAACGCTGCAGTAAATGCAACATTCTCGTTCGTTTTGGGTCAGGCGGCACCTCGTATACCGTAGGCGAGGGGTAGGATGCGCTGTGACCATCCAGCCACGTTTGCCGGCGCTGGTCAGGGATAAGATATCCAGCTGGTGTCTCTCATTGGATCACCCCCAGCTACCGATTTCTCCCAAGGTAAAAAGAAAGTAGTGAAACCAAATCCATCCCTAGCGCTCGGAAGCCGGATAAGACGGCAGTCCTGCATGTTATGTACTATGGTACGATGGTATTCTCTCCGGCCGACTGTCACAGTGATAATGGAGAAAGCTTGTCACCGCCACAGGGAAGCTTGGTCCTCGTATTGATACCTTCTTGTTACGGGCTTGACATATATATATGCGCTCAACGTGTCGTCCATATCATATTATTCTAAATTGTTTCTTGTAAACAACTTCTCTTGCATCCATCTACCTTCGCGCCCTTGGTAAAAGTCCCCGCACTTGAAAGGGATGAACGTCCGCCTCTCCCCCCAGTGAGACCATTGAACGGTACTTCTGTTAATTGTTTCCCCAGAGAATTCCACAGAGGGCTCGCCACGGGCCGCTGTGGCGTCCAGGGGCGTCGTAATTATCGATTGTGCGGCCGGCCAGCCTCCGATAAAGGCGCGTAGACTGCCCACTAATTAAGCCTGACCAGAGCCAGTGTCACAGCATTGCCCTGCAATCTCCTCTGCCCTCTGCAGCTGCATTAGCTGTTCAGCTGCGGGCTGTAAGGTGTGGTCAGCTCGTGCCGTGCATGATATGTGCCGCCCCGCACAGGCTTTCCCCCGACTTTTGGTTGGAGAAACAGGCGTATCGGCGGCCCACAGTCGTACTATTTATTTCAATCTCGGGATGAAAGTGTGTCCGATAATGCAATTATTTCTACTGTGGTCATCGACTAAATAGTTACATTGCTATGCCTGCTGTGGGTGTGCGGGTCAATGTACAGTCCCACAAGCTTAAAATCTTGTACAATGGGCCTAGGAGCTCTTTTCTCTTGAGAGATGCCTGCCTTTCGCAACGTAACACTCGCAAGCTGTACGTCCTCGTCATACAGGCGTTATGAAACATGCATAATGATCCGGTCCACAAGCCTCGTAGTCTTAAGCGGTCAAGACGTTCTCTTACGCGATCACTCAACATTAGTACGTACCATCAAGGCTAGATGTTCCGATGATCTCATCTCAAGTCTCCGCGGATAAGAATAATGTTCCTTCGTTGTAGTTTGTTGATAGACTGGTCTCGACCAACCCCTCCCCCCTTCTTCTTCTTCTATGGATATCCATCTTACACAGAAGCTGGATTTTGACTAGCTTCCCAACTATCAGGTGTGCAACTCTCAAATGAAGCTTCTTGCATCTCTATTGCTATAAGTAATGATTCAAGGTGGGATGGTGGGGTAAAATTATTCAAGTGAAAAGCTGTTGCCTAAGTCCTTCGACATCAACTCTTCTTTCTTTTCATGAAACGACTATTCTGTTAGAGAGCTAGTGACCCATTGGACCGTACATGCCTAGCAGGCACCGACCCTGTCCTGCCTTTCCTTCTTACTTCTTCGGTTGTCTATCTGTCGGGAAAAGACGATCACCAGTCTCTCAGGAAGTGGCTGTACCTTGTATTCCCCACATTGATAGCTTCAGCCAGCCTAGGCCTTGATCGCTTTGTTACTTAATTACCATCCTTCCTTATCGCATTTCCTCAATAATCAATGCAATCTTAGGTTGCAGCTTTTTTCCCCTGGTCCCGCCCGAGAGCATCAAATAGACGTCGTTATGGGGCTGAACGACTCCCTACCAGATCGATGCGTGGGACATCAACGTGCACAACGAAGCCACAGACGCGATCTGGCATGGCTCAATGTAGAGGTCGCCAAGCCGGAGAGAGAGCTAGAGGAGGTTATAATCTTCTCGCATTAGAGTCCTCTTAGAAATTCTCGGGCTGCCGAGCCGCGATATTCAGGAGACAAGATCCAGGCAGTGTTATCCAACCGACTTGTTTCGTGCGCAGTGCTTTGAGGATTCAAGGTCAAGATTTGGGCGTTTGGATACGTGCATTGCAATTACGAATCCATGGTTAAACAGGACGGAAGCCCCCTAAGGTTACTTTGCCAATCAGCGTGGCTACTACTTCGCTCAGGCGAATGGTCTTGATGAAGGTAAGATGGTCGAGGTATAAGTGACGAGATTCAGAGTCCTGAGAGCTCAGACGGGATTATGGACAATGAAGTTGGGCTGGCTGTTGAGCTTACAATGTTACACCGAGCCGACTGACATGTGTCCACTGTTGCAAAGTGGAAGTTTTGTCAACGTTCTTATCATCAGAACCATTGAAATTGAGCATACAAAGAAGACATTAAGAGAGACGTTGTTGTAATAGCTTCATATCCGGAAAAGGGGAAGAAGGAAGAAGAGATAAAGAAAGAAAGAAGAAAGAAGGAGAGAGGTGGAGGCTTGTACCAAGAAGGGTGAAATAGGCGCTCGTAAACCGCCAGCAATATCAAACCAAGTACGACACTTCATCAGGTGATATAACATACCAAGGCCACTGCTTCACAGAGATGAGGTTCTGAAGGAGAACATCAAAGTTCTAACCTCCTGCTCCTCACAATTCGCGGGATATGAGAGTGAACTTGAGAATGCAATTGGTCGTGACACTTGTTGTTGGATTGGCAAACTTCAATCGTCACCAGACATTGTGGACATTGTCACCCTTCTAGGCGAACGGCATTTGAATATGCACCGTCGCTTGTAAATGCGGTGTTTAGAGGCGATTAAATTACGGGCCGATATCAATCCGTCCTGCGAGGCCTTGCATGTGCAAAGCCAAGCCAACCCCCCCCCCCCCCCCGGATTTTGAAATCCGATGCAGAGCTGCGTCTCTGGTAATACTTATCATCTTCAAATGTCCTCGCCCCAGAGTCTTAAACTGGGTTCTTAGATGTAGATCTCATTCCGACAGGCCTTTGATGACAACGTCGGAAGGGGGTTCAACGGGTCCCAAGTCCTTGTCGCCATATAAATAAATTCATGATGTTGATAAGTTTCCGATGGAGGAACCCGATTCGTCCGAAGTCCTGCTGGGTTGGTTTCAAAGCCGGATAGATGTGTCAGCCAGCGCAAACCTTCACCTCATCCGATAAATCCTTCGAACCTAAGTCGATGTGACTTCATAACAGCAGATGTATATGCCACCACAACATCTCTCTCTCTCTCTCTCTCTCATCATTGACTCCGTCTCAAAAGCTAGGGATATTATCCCCACCAACCTTGGAAGGCATTTTTTCTTCTTTAGAAACGCACTCACAGCAGAGACTTCACCGCATACAATGGGTGCCTCCTTGAGCTGTCTACGCCGCAACCAGCTCCTAGTGAGCCCGCCCGTGGTCGCGAAGAATGAAGGGGCTTTGAGATTCGGCATCTTGGGCGCGGCAAATATTGCGTGAGTGAGGCTCTTGAGAATCCTTTCTTAACACGATATATATATATATATATATTTATATCTATATCTGCCAGGCAGAGGCTGACATGGTATCTTCTTCCGGCGTCACACGCGCAGACCTATCGCGCTTATCAACCCGGCCAAGAGCAACCCAGATATCATCGTGACCGCCGTCGCAGCACGTAACAAGGACAAGGCCACCGCGTTTGCCAAGAAGTACGGCATCGAGAACGTCAAGGACAGCTATGACGGTAACTACGCCCTCTCATTCGTCAACCACCCATGACTATCTATCGGCACCCAAGACAGGCAGCACGGCAGCTGACCACAATGAGTGAAACGCACCATTCACCACCAGCCCTCTTGGACGACCCCTCTATTGACGCAGTCTACATTCCCCTCCCCAACGGCCTCCACTACGAATGGACACACAAGGCCCTCACCAAGGGAAAACACGTCCTCCTCGAGAAACCCTCCACCTCCAACGCCCAAGAGGCCGAGGCTCTCTTCCGCGCCCCGGTGCTCTCCCAGCCCGGCGCCCCAGTCCTCCTCGAAGCATTCCACAGCCGCTTCACCCCGGCCTTTGCCCTGTTCAAGTCCGTGCTCGACCAGCCCAACATCGAACACGCCGTCTCCCGCGCCATTATCCCTTCGTTCGTGTTCAGGCAGGATGACATCCGCTTCCAGTACGACCTGGCGGGCGGCGCGCTCATGGACCTCGGCACGTACAACGTCGCGTGTCTCCGTGAGGCGTTTGGGGCCGAGCCCACCGAGTGCCTAGATGCGGACCTGCAGCGGATGCAGCCGCCGCACGAGAGGTGCGACGGCATGTTCCAGGCCAAGCTGCGCTTCCCGAACGGCGGCACGGGGGAGGTCGATGGGGGGCTGCAGGGCTCGAATGTGTTCCTCAAGGGCTGGCCGACGATTACGGTCACGCACAGGCCTGTGGTGGTCACCGACCACGGCGAGCAGGTGGGGGAGGGCTGCGAGGTGAAGAAGACCCGCACCGTGAGTTTTGTAAACTTCTTGATCTCCCCCCATTATCACCGCGTGGACATCGTGGACGAATTTGTGGTGGTCAAGGGCGGCTCGCAGGTGGTCAAGAAGTTCACCAAGAAGGAGACCAAGAAGGCCTACACGTGGAAGGAGATGGGGCGCGATCTGCCGGGTGATCCGTGGTGTTCGACCTATGGGTATATGCTGGAGCAGTTTGTCAACAAGGTCAGGGGCCAGAAGGGCACTGGGGTCCTCATCTCCTATGAGGACAGCATTGCCCAGATGAAGGCCATCGATATGATCTATGAAAAGTCTGGACTCGGCGTGAGACCTTTCAGCAAATATTACCACGAAAAGACGGCTTGAAGGTGAGAAGGCAGCTGGCCTTCTTTCTCACTCTCATATACGAGTGATTAAGTATTTATATGCACTATTAATTCATATTACGTTTGGTTGTTTTAATGTTTGATGTAGTACGTCAGTCCTCTGCCTCTCACACATAGCTATAAGCTTTTCATGCCCGCCCCTATTTAGCACTTCACACTCTCGGGAAGCGAAGCGATCATGTCGTAGATACACGCCAGCCTACCTAGCAGCCTCCTCGATCTCTACCCGCGTTGTCGTGCTTTCTCAGATAGATCTCAAGCCCACTGAGGTTTCAACAAGCAGTCCTGCCCTCACAAGATAAGTTTAACTAACCGGGAGGCCAGCATCTTATCCCTTGACATTGACCTGTATCCGCAACTACCATAGGATCATCGTGCGAGCGTAATGACACAAAGCTCAGCGTCGTCGACATTGCTGTCCAAAGCGTCGCCGTCGGCGCGACCTGTGAGCTGACCCACGCCGCAGCCAACCAAGCAGAGGGAGGCTACGAAACAGCTCAACATTGATCTGTCGATCCGTTTCGGCCAAGTACAAAGGGCAGATCATTGTCAGACCTGTACCTTTCTCGGAGTTTGCTCAATGATGTTATTAATAATCAGCTGATCACATCTTATATCCATCCGCCGTCCCAGGCGGCTGATGCTGGTCTGCACCTTCGTGACTCGACCTGAGTCCGAGGAGTTTCACCACGCCTCCAAAGCGTTCTTCCTCGCCTAGGTTGTTCTGTCGGAGTCTCGACAACAACGCTTTCTGCCCTTGGAGTAGACTGTCGTCTCTGCACAGAGGCAAGAAGCTCACGAGGCAGCATTGCCCCGTCAATCTCTCGAGGCGGATGTCGCTCGTCGCCAGTGACTTCGTACCCATGGCAGCCGACTGCTTCATATGTCTGCCCAGGTTGGGGGCCGAGGTACTCGATGTTCTGAATCCTGGCCCGGTCATTCAAGGTTTCAATAGGCGGGCCCCAGTATCCCCCTGGTTGTGCTGGTAGGGGGCTGAGCACTGGTTTTGGCACGAACAAATCGAAGACACCACCAGCCTTGCCCTTGTGGACAGCAAGATGTCTAATGTAGACCAGCGAAGATATGATTATGACTAATACCACACAGGCGACACAGGCAACAGCCACGCCGATCTTGGTACCAAGCGACATATGGGTTGTTGAAGAGCTGGACTTGCCAGAAGAAAGCTCGGATAATGGAGTTGGTGTAACGGCTAACAACGAGGGCGGTCAGCAGCAAGCAAAGTAAGACTGGGGGTCAGCTCAGTCATCGCGACGTGTATAAAGGTATGATGGGATGCTGAGCAGGTGAGCATTGGGGATGAGAAGTGGCAAGCGAGATCGGCCTTCGATCTGTAGGCTGGAGCCTGGAAACACAGTCATTCGATGCGATGGGCAACTTCGAGACACATAGATTGGAATGGGCCAGAAGACATAGGAGAGTTAACTCACTTGGGGTAGGCTCATGATCGCAATCATATATCCCGGAGCAGCTTGTGCCCTCGCCGGTGTTCTGATAGAGATCCTTCATGGTGGTCTCCCAGCACACAAAGGTTCCATAGCCATTTTCTCCGGTACCCGCCCAGGCGCCTTGCGCAACCTCCGGTCTGAGCACGGCGGTGAAAGTGACGCCCGTGTCCGGGAACCGCGTGGTTGTTGATGCATTCGCCCACTGACGTGTAGTGTTATAGGGCGTATCGACGACGACAGTGTCGTTAGGTGAGCTATCCGGCGACCCTGCGAAGTAGGCCATCTCCGAGGAAAGGAAGCCATCTGTTGTGACGCAATTGGCGAGGACAACATGCTCGGCAACGCCCCGAGGTGAGATGTGATGTACCGTTGACAAAAGAGCGTCTCTTTGGGATCCTTTCCCGTTCTGCACTTCAGGTAAACTTCCCGACGTTTTGATACCTTGAGCTGAGTCGGCAGGAGGAACGAGAGCATTCGTAGCAAGTATAAAGGGTGAAGCCAGAGATATGAAAGTGAGCCAGGTCTTCATGGCCACTGTCAGCAGAGTTCGTGGAGCATACAATTAGAACAAGAAAACTTGTTTCATTCCTTCCACTGGGGATGAAGAGGAGGGGGAAAAGAGAAGCTTAAATAAAATGTCTAATGATGAAAGGAACAAATATCAGGTCACAAGCACTGGTAAGTTTGTGATCGCCGAGGGAGACCTGCACAGGGGAGGGTCCACACAAATGGCAACTTTGACGTGTGGTGGCGCGTCACAGATCATCTGGATTCAACGGAGAGGATAACCGATTCGCATTGCCGAGAACAGCTGAAAGAGTGACTTGTACAGAATTATTGGCCTTGGACCAAATTTTTCATGTGTCGTAACCTGGAGCTGAGTGGTAAGCGAGGGGCGATTGGGGGCTGTGGTGTGGGCCATGGTGGCCTAACCAGTCGCCTCTTGCTGGAACCCCCCGACAGCCCCAATGTCAGCGGCATGTCAAAGTATTGTACATATAGACGTCCTAAGCCTTGGGAGGGAGAAATAGAGACAACTGACGCAGTCATTATGTTGTTCTCGCCTGTCGGTGTCACGAAGATGACTGGTCATGTTTGCAACCTAACGAAGCTGTGTCATCCTTCAGCCAGGGGGATCTCATACTCCCTCTTTCCCTCTGTGCAGAACAGCACAACGACGGAACCTGGGCTGAGGTTGAGTTCGGCTCTCGCATCTTGACAAGTAGTCCTCAGCGCGGCCAGCGTGGCAGCACCACACGGACCTGGCTGCAGGCCCAGGCTCTCGAGCTCGCAGACGGCCGTGTGAGCCTGGTGGTCGGTGACGGTGACATCAGCATCTACTGCGGACTGAAGTACTGGCCAGGCGGTAGATGATACCGTACCACAATTCATGCCGCACATGATAGAGTCAGCAGTGTGCACAGGAGTGATCCGGCCAGCCTCGAGTGATGCCTTGAGACATGCAGCCGTGGTAGGCTCGACGGTGATGACGGACGCCCTAGAGCCCGAGTCTCGCTCTGTGCTTTTGTAATGGTGGGTGACGGCGTGGGCGATAGACCCTACCCCAACAGGAATGAAGGCGTGCGTCGCTGTGCTGCCCCGCGTCATGGCTAGAACCTGAGCGTCGGCTTCACGCAGCATGGTGCTGTAGCCGTCAACCACCCACTGCTGGGGACTTAGTATTAAATATGCTCAACCCCCAGTGATAGACAGAAAGAAAGAAGACAAGCGGAACAACGCACCTCGGGGATCTGCTCGTAGCCATCCCATCCCATGTCCATGACGAGTATGACCTTGTCGTCCACGTCTGCTTCCCTTTTAGCAGCAGCGACGCTGTCATCGTAGTCTCCATCTACCACGATGATCTCAACGCCCTCGGATCGTATCCGGGCCCTCGTGGTTTCGGGCATGAAAGCTGGGACGAGGATCCTGGCAGGCAGGCCAAGATATCGGGCCATGCGGGCCACAGCGCGGCCCCAGTTCCCTTCTGAACACGTGATGAGGCTGAATCCGTGGGAGTTTGCCTTGGCTCCCAGGTCCTCCCATAGCTGTGACGGCCCTCGGAGGTCTTCCACAAGGCTCGCGGGGTCCAGGCCCAGCTTCTCGGCGAGAGCCCTGAAGACAGCCCAAGAGGCACCTAGAATCTTGAAGGACGGTAGACCGAAGCGACCCGATTCGTCCTTGACAAAGACGTGCCCGAGTTGAAGCTCTTTGGCCAATGCTGGCAGCGGATGAAGCGGCGTCTCGTCGTAATGTGGCAGCTTCTGGTGCAAGGCCAAGACCTGAGACGCCGTCTTGGTACTCGAGCCCCTGACGCTGGTGCTCGGCGAGTTGATGTAGATCGTTGGGTTCATTGTCTCGACGCCTTTGTGGAACACAAGCAAGAGGGAGGAGGGAGGTCTGTGAGGTGCCCGAAGCAGACGGTGGCAGGGAGGAAGTGAGGGATTGGACGGCGCATGCGATGGACCAAACCGTGAAAAGCAGGACGAGTGTAGAACAAGATGACTCGGTGGTCAAGACTGCAGAGCTGGAATTTTAAAAGGGCGGCAAGATTGGATTGAGGAGAGCTTGCAGTGCGTTGCAGTCGCGACTTGACAAACACGAGCATCGATCAACACTAAACAGACTGGGCCCGTCCCTGCCCACGAGTCTCCAGTACCCTTGTAACTAAGTAACTAAGTACTTTGATACTTAAGCACGTTTATAATATACCATCCAGCTCCTATTCTCGATGGACTGTTGTGATGTGAAGAAGTATGACAATAATTGTATTTCAGGATTACGCCGTTCAATCAGATCACTCGTAGCTATATATATACCTCTCTCACTCTCGCCGTCCGTCCTTGGGTTGTCGCGCCAGAACCTGACATGGGCAATGGAGGGTTCCCAGCACCCCACAATTCCCCATCCCCAGTATCGAAGACAAAAAAAAGAAGAGGAGAAACAGAACCTTGCATATGTTTCCCTTCGATAAGGATACAAACAATGGAAGGGCAAAAGGAAATGGTTTGGACACAGTGGGAATTGAACCCACGACCTTTCACATAGGCAGAGCAAAGCAGTCATTTGCGATTGCGAAGCGAAAATCATACCCCTAGACCATGCGCCCAATGAGATTATTGATAAGAGATAGGCATATTTGGAATATATACCACTTTTCCACCAGACGAAGAACTAGCTCTCGACCTCGGCGGCCCGTCCTAGGGTCAAAGCTTTTTGACAGCACTTGGCAGGAACGAACGATTCCACTCCTAGTTCGTCCAAAGTCAGATGACAAGTTGTTCGTTCCTTCTCAAACATGCTGACCATTACCTCAATTCGACGCTTGCTAACGGCCCATCCATCCTTCCCTAAGTAGGGTTCCTTGAAGCCGAGGTGACATCGGTCCTCTCCGCCATTCTTCCTCTTCCTCCTCCTCCCCCTCCTCCCCCCCTCTCTGCTTACTTTACCCAGGGTTCCGGATCGACCTTCCATGACTGGCAGCCAAGGACCGCGAGAGACGAACCTGCTTCTTCTCACTTTACTACTATGGTAGTAGAAGAAGGGCTTGATCCAGATCCCTGGGACGGTCCATCCCCCACCAGAGAGTGCTTGTCTCCCCTTGTTTTTTTTTGCTCCTCCATCAGCAGAGGGTCCAGGCCACTCCGCCCATCGTGTCACCTGCGTGCTATCTCTGCAGGCATGATTCCCCAGGTCAAGCCATGCTACCTGTGTCATGCCTATCTCGTACAAAAAGGCAAATACGGGAAACGGGCTACTTGCTACCTCTCTAGCTTATCAGCTGCTGTGGGATTTATGGCGGGGCCTCGGCCGCACTTCAGCGCGAATGGCCGCCACGGCCTAGGCTTGCGAGGTCCGCACTTTAACAGGGTCGATAAGAGATATTCTCCGCAACGGTGGCGGATATCGGTGCTCCCCCCTTGAGATAGGGCTTTCTTTCTAGAGCGATGATCCCTGAAGAGGAGGGTCCTGGCTTTCCTTCTTTTTTTCTCTTTTTTTTCCCTTTCGTGCATAAGAGCCCCATCGGCCACCCGCGATCGCGACCACGCGACCACAAAAAAAAGAGGAAAAAGAGGAAAAAGGGAAAAAACCGTCGGCACTTTGTCGCCAAATCCTCTTCCCAGCCTGTCCTGTCTGTCGTTGGCTTCCCTGAGCTCTCTTGCGCCGACCACGGGACAGATTGCCAAAAAAAAAAAAAAAAAAAAAAAAAACAAAAAAAAACCAAACAAAAAACAAACAC